>SNQJ01S0146594.1:39301-56062 GCA_010110895.2 Picea sitchensis
TTTATGGTACGGGTTGATTACAGGTTGGTGCATGGTTGATGCACTTGTTTATGGTACATGTTGATTACAGGTTGATGCATGGTTGATGCACTTGTTTGTGGTACAGGTTGATTACAGGTTGAGGTACAGGTTGATGCATGGTTTAGATTTATTGGTACAGATTTACAATGGTATATCTCACAATGATAGTGTGACAGTGGTTCCATCATTCTACTTCTACTTCAGGGTGGTAGGATGGGGCAAGGACAGGTGGTTGTAGCCAGAGAACATTGGGGGTTGTATCCTTCTTCTAGTTGTAGCCAGATATTTGGGGAGTTGTAGCTTCCCTCAGGTTGTAGCCTGAGAAACTAGGGGGTTGGAGCCTCCTTCCAATTGCACTTGGAAAACAAAGGAAGTTGGTGCTTCCAATGAATGTAATTCTTCAAGATATATAAGAAAAAGAATTATGTGGTTTTCTCCCGATTTGGGTTTCCATGTAAAACACTCATGTATTATGTATGTGTGTGATTGTTTATTTATTATTTCTCATTATTGGATAATAATTCTACATTGATATAACATTTGAAGAAAAATGATTATAATTATGTTATTACTGATTCTCCCCCCCTCTCAGTAATCCAACACAAATACTAGGAATCCAAATATTTTGAGATGGCTTACTTCTGGCTTCTTTCCAACATCTCTTCAGGAGTTTTGAACCCAAGTGCACTATGGGACAATCTGTTTTGTACATATATTGTTGTTTTTTCTGCTTCTGCCCATAAGCACATTGGAAGATCTTGATCATGGATCATGGTCTTCACTACTTCCATTATAGTTCTGTTATTTCTTTCTGCTACACCATTTTGTTGAGGATTGTAGGGAGTGGTGAGGTCTCTCTGGATCCTGAAATCTTTACAAAAGTTTACAAATTCTCTTGAGGTGTATTCTCCTACATTATCTGACCTGAGTATCTTGATCTTTCTTTCAGAAAGATTCTCTATCAAGGCTTTGAATTCCTTGAATTTACTGAACACTTCATATTTTGATTTCAAAAAGTAAACCTAGGTTTTACGAGAATAGTCATCAATAAAAGATACATAGTATACATACCCATTGATGGAGGATGATGGAATTGGGCCACACACGTCTAAGTGAATGAGCTCTAGGACTCCTTCTGCTTTACTGTCTCTCTTCGGAAAGGGGTTCTTGATGTTCTTCCCTTGTGCACATCCATTTCGCACACCTTCGTGGTCAACCTTGAGTTTTGGTAGACCTGTGTATGCCTTGCTTACATACATTAATGACTTGTAGTTTATGTGGGGTAATATTATATGCCAAAGTTCACATGGGTTCTCAATGCAGTGGGTCATGGTTTCTTCTGAGTGACCCTTTAGCTTATACAAGCCACCTTCTTCTTTTCCAATAACAATTGCTTCTTCCATGGTTATTCCTTTGGCCCACATAAGAACTTCTTCATCTATAAAGGAAACTCTTAAGCCTTTATTTTCTAAAGATGAGATGGAGAGTAAGTTCTTTGTCAAACCTGGTACATAGAATACATCCTTCATCTTCATTGGGGTCCCTGAATTAAGCTTGAAATTTGATTCTCCTACTCCCATGATAGGGTATTGATAATCATCCCCAAGTGTAAATTTCTAAGAAAACTTATTTTTTAAAAGGAAAGAGAGAATGTTTCTTTGACCTATCATGTGCTTGGAAGCACCGCTATCAATGAGCCAAGTGCCCTCACCATGTGATACTGATCCTGAGAGGGAAAAGATTAAGACATAGTCTTCAATTCATTCTTTTATCATCTTTGTAGGTGTCTCTTCATATTCAATTGCATGGGCATGGTACCTCTTTTTTTTATTCTTGTATTCTTCTCCTCTAGCTGGAAAATGTTTCACAATATGTCCCGTCTTGCCACAATGGTAACATTGGTAGGATGAGAAATCTTTTTCTCTTCTTTGTCCTTTCTGAAACTTCTGGAATCTTCTTGGTTGAGATTCTTTATGTGTGAATTTTTTTGGGAGGTGAGACTCCTTATGAGTTTTTTTATGGAAGTAAGACTTCTTTATTCCTTATTTAGTGTGCTTAGCTAGGGCTTGATCTTCATCTCTTGATAGCAAAGCTTCTCGGTTAGCTACTCTTGATTCTTCTTGAATACATTCTTCCCAAATACTGTCAAATTGTAGTTTTTTCCTTTCTAGCGAAAATAGTTTGGATGAGTGCACCCCAAGGTATTGTGAGACCATTAAGGGATGTCATTATGAGTTAGTCTTCATCTATAGTATCTCCAATTGCTTCTAGTTGTTCTTTGAATTGTGATATTCTGGAGAAATATTCCTGGATCGTTTCTCCTTTCTGAAACCTTGTATTATTGAGTTGATTTCTTATATTCATCTTTCGATTTATGTTATTTCCTTCATATAATATGGTTAGGGCATCAAACATTTATTTTTGAGTCTTATTTGAATACACTTGAGGAATTAAGTGGTCTTTGATAGAATCTGCAATGTTTATTTTGGCCCTAATTGTGTCCTTTTGGTGTTTTTTTTTAACTGCAGCATCGACAGGTTCTGGTACAACTTATTTAATGAATCTTGCTAGGTCATTCTCTTCAAGAATGAGTCCAATCCTATACTTCCAAGAATGAAAGTTTTCCATACCTTCTATCTTGTCAACAAGTTTAGTTCTTGCAGACATCTTTTACCTGGAGCTAGGAAAATGACCAAAAAATGAAAATGCTCATAATTGAATTTTGAACTTACCAACAGGTGTGCTTGGCTGAGGCGAGTAGCCTGGTGTGGTTAGATTTCATAAAATCAAACGTTTTCCCCTTCAAAATTGACCAACGGATTTATGGACTGGTGCTTCTGGTTTTCTAGTACTTCTGGTTTTCTGGTACTTTTGGTTTCCTAGTACTTCTGGTACTGGTGAAAACTAGGGTTTCACTTTTCGGGAGATCTAACCACTGAAAATGTGTGTTGAAGGTGCCAAAGAGTTCCTTGAGGTAGGGCACACTTTTCTAGATGGCTCTTGGGATGACATTTCTCTTCAATAAAAATCCCTAATTTTCATGTACGACAATAGTGACATTTTCCTTATTCTTGTGAAAGATTCTCTCTTCAACTTAGCTCTGATACCATGTTAGAGTTTAAGCTATTATTAGGTTTATTTTCAATTTACTAGATAACCATATCATATATAGGATCACTGAGACAAATACAATCACAAAACACACATCATTTATCCCGGGAAACCCTCATGGGGGAGAAAACCCAGCAAAAACTTCCTTAATATAGATAGCCAATACAATGCCAAGAGAATAAACCAAACAATATAGAAAGTCCTCTCCCAAGTAGTGTTCCTCTCTCTCTCTTCCTTCTTCTCCAACTACATCTCCAAACTTGCGCTCTGGATGATCAAGTGAGTGAGTGAACAAATGAGACGTTGGCCTCCTTTATTTATACAATCTGGAAGGTACTGAAACGAAGTGTCTTTTCACTGGCAGGGTCGACTTCTCATTTTGCATATTATAATTAGGGTTTGACCAATCCAAAAAAGGGGATTTGGTCATTTTCAATGCCCAACATGATCAATCCACAAAATGGGATTGATCTAATGAATAATACATCAATAATAATTAGAATACTCCTTACAGCTACAATATTTCAACAACTTGGCCACTAGTGAAGGGGCCACTTGGCTACTAGTGATAGGGCTATTGGCAGTTGTTTATGGGGACACATGATGGTCTATAAGGGATGGTGACTAATAGGCGTAATGAATATGTGATGTTGTGTACAACCCCTCATGCTATCGGGGATGCTAATTATTCTTATTATTTTTCCACTTCTTCCAACGATAGAAGTTTTAAGATCATAGATATATATAGGATACTTGCAAGACCCTTATGGCGCCACCTGAATACCTTTCTTATCCTTTCTTCCTTTCTTCTTCTTCATCTAGACCCTCTTGTCCTTATATCTTCATCTACTATACATTTCATCATCAACAGGTCTCTAATCTTAGGGTTAAGGGTTCTTCATGCCTCAGATTTGATCTCACTCTCTACCTTATTGCACTTTAATTTCTTCATTTTTCCTTTTATAGGAGACATTTTGGTAATTCCACATTCTATTGACATCATTATACTCAACAAACCCTTTAACCTACTTTTGTGGTCATTAGTCGGACATTAATAAAAATAGAAGATCTTATCTTGTCTTATCTTATAACCCACTTGCAGTGGTCGCTCTCTATGGGCCCACTTGGCTAGCCTTGATTGTGGCGCATGGGAGATTCTAAGCCATTTGGTGGGCCCTAATTGTGCCTTGTCAACATGGCCACTTAGCAGCTCTTAATTGTTCCACATAACAAGTTGACCTATGTCAATCGACACCATGGAAGACATTTTATGGGGCCACTTGGCATCAATTCTTTAACCCACTTGGATTGCCTTACAAAATCACGTGGAAATGGATTGTCAACCCCATTATTTGCACTCCCAGCAAGCCGAGGTGTCCTGCAAGACTCTTCAGCTTGGCGATTTCTACTATATTCACATTCACCCATTTTTTGTGATGCAATAAGGATTCGAGCATTAATGTTCCTATTTTTTTTATCCATGCAACTTCAATAGTGGTTACAATATGCGCATGGGGAAATGACAACTTTCAAAATATTCATGAATCGAATGATAAGCATTTGAATCATGCAATTTTGGACGGAAAAGGAGCCCAAGGAATGAAATTAAATGAATCATTTAAAAATAAAAGAATAATAAATGGAAAAGGAGGATATATTTCACGTAGTAAATAACAATACTAATATCAATATTGTTGCATTCATATTTTGAAAAGGACAATTGTGAAGGAAAGATCAAATGGTTTTGGGTAATGATGAATTGCAAGCACTAGTTGCATGATCCGTTTTTATGAGCGAAACAAAATGAATAACATATTGAATACAATAACACAGAGATACATAGAACAACAACATATATCCAGTGAACAATAAATTCTATTGAATAAATGAAATAGGTTGAAACTGTAAAATTACATAACTGAAAACAACCTGCTCGAATGGTGGTAGCTATATCTGAGAAGAGATGTGGCTTCTACGCGCATATGTATGATAAGAATGATTACAATGAGACTCCATAGGCCTTTTTAACATTACTCATGAATGCCAAAACCCTAGACATCCAAAAACCTAACCCTAGGAGATGAAACACCAAAAGTTATGTGGGTCATGATGGGTAAGTTGGTACCTCAACTTCTCGAGGTCGTAACTTTTTCATACGACCTTTGTTTTAGTCGCGTGATATCCCATTGGAAAGATATTTTTGAGAAATACACATTGTGCCATCAAATGTTGACTTTGTCTATAGTTTGACACTGGAAAGCCAAACAAACATTGTTTAGGGCCCCAAAACAACCCTGGAAGTAAAGAGAGATGTTCTGACATGAAAACATCCAAAATAATCCAATTGGATTAGCTGGGAGGACACCAATCTCCACTTGGAATATGTGTAGGGATTCAAACAACCTCAAAAGTGTAGAACCTGCAATTACAAAGAATTATAGAAGAACGTGTTGAACTAAAAACTGTCAATAAGAGCCAGTTGGAATAGGTGGGTGGCCACCAATATCCACCTGGATCAGTCATCCCCCTTAGGAAGAAATGGTCTCCATTGCGTTGAGTCCCCCCTTTAGGGGAGGAAACTTCTGCTGAATTTGGCCTTGGGTGAGCCACTTGCCTTGGTGGAGGAGTTTCCCTACCTTGACAACTCGATAAAGTTGGAGCCTTCGTTGGTGAGTGTCCTTGACTTGTGTGTCCACTATCTGATCAGTGGATGTTTGTTCCATGCAGTTAGGGTTGAGATATGTTTGTGTCAAATATTCTATGATCTCTGAGGTGTCCAATAATGGTGGAAAATATGGTCGAAGGAGGTCCACATTGAACATTGGGTGAAATCCAAGGAAGGGTGGAGTGTTGAACTCAAAAGAATTGATAACCACAGCCTTGGTGATAGTGTAAGGCCCATAGAAAAGTGGGTGGATCTTTTGATGGGGCCTTGTCAGATGTTATTTCTACAAATGTAACCAGACCTTGTCTCCCACCTGAAACTGGTGTGGTACCCAATGTTAATCATGGAGTTGCTTGTACTTAGCATTGGCTTTCTGAAAAATCTCATGGTCCTATTGACAAATGTGTTGAATTGGCTCAATGAATCTGGTGGCTTTGTCAGCCTCAGACTGAACATGGGAAGAATTTTTATGTGTTGTTGCAAAAGGTAGTGCAACATCAATGGGACCCAAGGGTTAGATTCCCAGCCCCACCTGAAAGGGGATATGGGCAGTGGAGCTATGGAGAACCTTGTTGTAGTTGTGTTGAACATAGGGAAGAATCTCATCCCATGTATGGAGATTCTTAGAGTTATACATGCAAAATATGTACACAATCATCTGATTGACGACCTCTGTTTGGCCATCTGTTTCAGGGTGGAAGGAAGTGGATTTAGTGAGATTGGTGTCCAACAGTGACCAGAGACTCGACCAAAATGTGTTGAGGAACCCGATGTCCCGATCAAATATGATGGTTTGTGGTATCCCAAAATGGACCCACACTTGTTCAAAGAAGAGCTTGGTAGTATTTGTCATTGTGATTCTCTTCTTGCAAACTGTGAGAATGGCCATCTTTGAAAACCTATCAACTACCACACATACACAATCATTGCTTTGCTTGGTGGATGGAAGGCCAGACATGTAATCCATTGATATGGATTCCCAAGGCCTCCCAATAGTAGGAAAAGGGGTGTATAATCCTTACTTCTTGATGGCTAGCTTGGAAATGGCACATGTAGTGAAAGGTTTGATATAATTAATGACACCATGTCGAAGTTTTGGCCAATAAAAATGTTTTTGTAGAATGACCACAGTTTTTTGCACGAAAAAATGTCCTTCCATCCAACAATAGTGAGCCTCCCAAATCATCTTTGCACGCTCGTTTGCAGAAACACAAAGATGGCCTATATGGAATGACAGTCCATTTTGAATGTGAAAATCGGTGACATTCGCGTATGTACCCAAGAGCTGATAGGTGGTGGGGAATTATGGATCTTTCTAATAAATTTGGGGCCACTCAAATGCCTCGTTCCCACAAGAATGGAGCATAGTGGTGAGTGCAACCACGTTAGGTCAATTGGGGCAGTCAATGACATGATTTTTTCTCCCTGTCTTATACTTGATGTTGATATGGAACTGTTGCAAGTAGGTGGACCACTTCTGATGGTAGTCATTCTGGAACTTCCCCTGTGTCTGTACGAACTACATAGGCTTATGATTAGTGTGGATAATTGTCTTCTTTCCCAGAATGTAATGTTTCCATTAACAATGGGCTTGTACAATGGAATACATTTCCTTGTCATAGGTGGGGTATTTTCAGACAATATATAAGAGTGTCTCACTATGGTATGTTACCAGATGACCCTGTTGAGTGAGAACTATGCCTACAGCATAGTCGGATGCATCGGTCTCAATCTCGAATGGTTGTTGTAGATAGAGTAAGGAGAGTACTGGAGTTGAGCATAAGTTATGCTTCAAATCATCAAATGCTCATTGTTGTTCCTTCCCCCACGTGAACTTTTCCCTGCCACCACCCTTGGTCACTTGGCTGACGACCCATGCAATATGTGAGAATCCCAACACGAGTCATCGGTAGAAGTTGGCAAGTCCCAAGAATCTCCAAAGATCGGTTAGTGTAGTCGAGACTAGCCAATCATAGATGACTTGGATCTTAGTTTGATCAACATGTACTCCATGCTCATCAACAATGTAGCCCAAGTATTGGACCTTGTTCATGCCAAAGGAGCATTTTTCAAAGTTGGCATATAGCTTGTGTTGTCACAGAGTGCTCAAAACCTGTTGAATATGTTGCATGTGCTCCTCCCAATTTATGTTGAAGATGAGGATGTCATGCAAATAT
Source organism: Picea sitchensis (assembly GCA_010110895.2). NCBI lineage: Eukaryota > Viridiplantae > Streptophyta > Pinopsida > Pinales > Pinaceae > Picea > Picea sitchensis. The sequence continues at coordinate 47,276 of SNQJ01S0146594.1, forward strand.
ACCACCACAAAAGAGTTGGTGAAGGGTCTCAATACACCATCCATCAATGTCATGAAAGTTTCTAGTGCATTTTTTAAGCCAAAGGGCATGACCAACCATTCGAAGAGACCTTCTTTGGATTTGAAATTTATCTTCCATACATCAAATGGTTCGATGGTAACCTGGTGGTAGCCAGACTTTAGGTCAATCTTGTTGAAGAAATTTGCCCCATTGAGTTGGTCAAGAAGGTCATCAATTATGGGAATTAGGTACGAGTTCCTAAATGTGATTTTGTTTAATGCTCTGTAATCAATGTTGTTGGCCCTTGACCAAGTTTTGGGAGATACTTGGTCATGTTTGACCATTTTTGGGACTTCGATAACCTGTCGAAGATGGAGCACCAGACGAAGTGGAGATTGTGGGATCTCGACCCACTTTTGGGCCCCTTTTGGGTTTTTGGGATAATGTAACGGGAATGGGATGTCGACCCATGGGATTTGCCCATGTTTGGGCCTATTTTGTATGTATAAATAAGTAATCTAGGCGATGTAAGTAGTAGAGTACATCTATGTGATGGTAAATATTTCTATGTGCAAGTGATCTATGTGATTGAGTAGGCTCTGTGCATATTGTTGAACTTGCAGTGTTAAGTGCAAGTGTTTGTAAGAGACTGGGTGCTCGGATACTCAGGAAAGGAGGATCTAGCGAGGTGTGTAGATATTATGTCCTATGCGGAGTAGGTTTTTGGTGGCTTTGTTCTTGTAACCTATTTGATTGAAGACAATAAAGAAGAAGAGTTGGTGGGCGTAGCCCCAGGGTGGGGGTGAACCATGTAAATACTGTGTGTTATTCCTTGTGCTTCGACTTGATGTGTTTGTCCCTTATTTTTCTAAGTTCTTGGACATGTTTAGATAGATATTCTTATGCTTTGTGCTTATTAGACATGTATGAATGTGCTTAGTGTTGATCTACCAGATCTGATCTATTTTACTATGGCTAAATGATAAAATACCTTAGACCTAAATGAATAATGTGATGCTCTGTGCTATTTGCGAAGTAGAGTAATGGTTGAATATTGATAATCTATCTATGCTAAGTGCTTTGTAAATGATATAATCACATATCTGTGTCTCGGATAAGGTTGTAGAAACTTGAGTCATGCAACCAGCCCTACCTCTACCTCGGGTGAGACTTCATCTACTTTGCAGGTGTTGCCGAAAGGGCCGGTAGTTAGGGATTTATTTGTGCGCTCTTGAACATTGAACCCTGGGTTTGCCCCTATGCCAACAAATGGTTACATTGCCCGGACCTAAAACTGTGATTTTGGGGAACTAAGAAAGAAGAGGCTTATGCAAAAGAAATCTTTGTGTGTATATCTGTGCCCTAGTGCACAGTATCCTACTCGATTTATAAGCTTTGTGACAAGAAAGAAGGTCAGATTTGAAAGAAAGAACCAAGATCTAGAAGCTTTGTGCCAAGAAGAAGATCAGATCTAAAGAAATAAGATTAGAAGGTCAGATCTGAAGAAAAGAAGCTCGGTCCGAAGAAAAGAGGTAAGATATGTAAGCTATGTTCTCTAATAAAGGTAAGAATAGTTAAAGAAGTCTAGATTTGAAAGCTTTGTTCTCTGTAAAAGTAAGATAAGAGAATTTTTTTTTATAGAATATGAATTTAGGTATGTTTGATAGATTATGTCCTAGCTTGAAAACTAGGGCACTAATAGATGAAAGAATGTTTGATATAAGTAGATCTGATAATGAGATATATGTTATACCTATGCATAGAAAGAATGTTTGGACTAACAAATGGATGTAGGATCCTAGAAAGAACTTGTTGCAGGTTAACTCCTATAATCCTAGTGTGAAGTATAAAGGGACATGGGGATCATTTAAAAGAATGAGAGGATTGACCCTATGTTACAGTTGCAGAAGACCAAGATATCTTGCTAAGGAATGCCCTGGAAGAAGACCTAGTTGTCTTTGTTGTAAGGCTATGGACCATGAAGTGTTGGATTTCCCTAGAATGATCGCTAAGCTTGAAGGAATGAATCTGAATCAAGAAAACCCTAAGGCAGATCCAGAAAAGGCAGAACTCCAGCAAGAATCAGAGAAAGTATTGATACAAATGAAAGAGACCATGAATGACCACTGACATGTCAGATTATCAGAGAGTTTCAAAGAAAAAGAATGCATTGAAGCAAGAATAGGGGACTTCGACATTGATTGTGTTCTTGATGAAGAGACACAAGTGAATATTATGCCAAAAAGAACTTGGGAAGCTATAGGAAGACCTGCTATGATCCCTTCCCTAGGAGGAATAAGTTTATTCAGAGGAAAGCTAGTAAACCTATGTGGAAGGCTCGCCCGAATACCTATGACTGTCAATGGAACTTCGACAGAGGAAGATTTCAATATTATCAAATGTATTGAAGACAACACCCCATTTACCATGTTACTAGGGAAACCTTGGATTGAAAGAGATCAAGCCAGATGAAAAGAAGAAGAAGAAGCCTTGGAATAGAAGAAACAAGAGTTAAAATATTTCATGAGTGGAAAGATGGCTCAATTGATTAAAGAATAAGAGAACAGATCAAATTTATTTGACCCTAGAGACTCCGATGTCGAAGCTGCAAGACCACTATAATACCCTCAGAAGACTAAAGTACTTACTCCAGAAGAAGAGATGTTAACCCTGAAAGATTCTCAACAACGCATAGTAATTATATGTTGTTGGGGAAAAACACCCTACAGACTAGCAAATAGAGTTCAGACATTGCATGCAGATATGATCGAATAGAAATTACTTTCTACCCTCATCCCTAGATTTAAATCCCTTTTTATTAGTAAATGCATGGAAAGATCCACCTACCTTGTTACCGACGTTTGATGTTGATCCTCCGTTGTGCTTGATTACCTGTTTGCAATACTCCTTCCAAAGCTGACCTGCATTCAAGATGAGAAACAACTATGCATGCATACTACTTATATACTCACGAGTTAGAAATCAAACATAAACTAATCAAACCATAAAAAGTTCATGAATTGGGATGGGAAAAGCATTCTCTTTATTACTTAAAATGAGTCAACTTTACAAAAGCTGAGACCAGCCACCGCTCCTTGAACCTGATCCTGGGCTCCTCTTCTTCTGTCCTTCAACTGCTTTGCTTTAAATCTCCTTTGGCATTAGGAAAGGCTAAAGGGTTGGGACAATGGAATACATAAATGGGAAAAGTTTCTTTGCTATATTCTTCCTCCTTCCAAATGGTACCCCTACCCCTTCTTTTATAGGATAGAAGGAGCTAGATATTTGGACGAACCCTCATCCATGCATGGCCACGAGTTTTAGTTAACTCACCCATATATTTTTTTTTCGTCGAAAACTTTCCTTTTTTCATGCTTTTTTTAGTCCACGTGGGTTGTTTTGGGTTAGCCAGCATGTACACGCATGCAGTAATGGGTTAGGGCACGTGGGCCTTTACACAAGAGGATTTTCAAAGAGTTGTTCAGCAGTGTTTTTGGCAAAGAAAGGATATGAGTTGGCCTGATGCCAGGTAAGCATGTGTGGTGCAATTTAGGGTTATAAAATATGCCCCCTAATGTGTGAGGTTAGAAGAGCATCTGATGGTCGAAATACATTACCAATCTTTACTGATATGCTGAACGATTGAGCCCAAGGATCAGGAACCGGGAGGTGTCATCTGCAAAATAACAAATGTCTCACCGAGGCGGGCATACCCATGATTGGGATAAAAATAGAACCATGGCTACCAATCAAATACACTGTAGATCCATGTCAAATAACTATAAAGAGTAGCTGTGAACAATACACAACGGAGCTACATCTCGAAATCAAAAAGATGTACATATAGAGTATCCATCTTCCAGAAGTTGATTCAGCTTGATGGTTGGAGATGAGATCTTTAGAGCTCAAGAAACAACTTCAAAATCTTTCAAAACTCAGGTAGGAGTGTAATATGAGTGTATGAATACACTACCCAGAGGTCTTCGAAGGCTCGTCAGTCATGGACTTGATAATCTTGATGATCAGACTAAAGGCTTCGGTGAATTCGAACAAGGACTTGATTGGACGTTCAGGATGGTCGTGTATGCAGAAAAATGACACATTGCAGAGGGGCTGACTCAGGCTTAGTGACAAACTTCCCTTGGACAATAGCACGACAAGTGATGAGACTCAGGCAGCATGAATGTTAATCATAAGTCTACGAAGCAAGATGCAACGCAAACTCTCCATATGTTTGGAAGAATAACCAAACAGTGAAGGACACAACTCTATATAGCGAGAACAACTTCCTAAGGTCGTACTACATCCCATAGTCTGATGAAAAAATGGATAGATGTGCTTTATCCAAGGGCGACTCATTATTTTGCCCATAAAGAAAATACTTTTCCCTTCCTCTTTTTGGGGTATATTTGATTTTTTTGTTCTTTTCGATAATGGTGGAAAAAGAATAAAGGAATATTACGTTACAATGGAGGAACAAGTATTGCAAACATACAAGCTCAAGGCACAAGGACAAGACTGATGTTCTACTAAAATGATACTCGGGAAAAATCCTCCAGCGGCCAAAGGCGTTAAGACGCAGAAGCAAACTTTCACAAGGCTGGTGGATAAGGTATGCAAATGTGGTTGATAAAACACACAATGGTAACGTCCTTTGATGTAAGTTTAATGAGCCCAAAGAAGGTAAGCTCGATGGTTTTTCATATTTAGAGAGTCTAAAAAAACATAAAAGGAGACTCCACTGGGGTACCTTTTTCGAAGATAGTCTAGTCGGTTCGAAAAAGGGGTAAACTAGCACCGATTAGACGTCAATTCAAAACCATTGTAACAAGTGTGACAAGGACAAGATCACTCGACCATTTTTTCACGTTTAAGGAGTCTGAAAAAAGCTTAACTATGGACTCCATCAGAAATATTCTTCTGGACCAATTTAATGAGTGTGAAAGAATAAGGTCACTCGACGATCTTTTCAATTTTAGGGAGTCTGAAAAGAGCTTAACTATGGACTCCGTGGGGGTTTCCTTTTCATAAGTTTAGTCCCTCAGGCCCAAAAAAGGGGTAAAATTATACCTGAGAGTACTCTTCTAAAGAATGGAAGTTCTATAGAGTATACCTTTGTTTGTATAGTTGACCGTCCGGACCGAAAAAGGGGTAAACTACCTCCGGACAGATGTGACTTCAAATTTAGTTTAACGAGCGTAAAAGGCCACAAGATCACTCGACAATCTTTTCATGTTTAGAGGGTCTAAAAAGGGCTTAAAAGGAGACCCGTTATTTTTTGGGAGTCCTGAGGGTGAGACAAAGAGTGAAGAAGAATCATGCAAATGAGGCTCAAACTCATATTCAGGAAAGACTATAAGGACTCCCGAGCCTATAGTGTTTTAGAGACAGCATGGACACCATAATGAAACCAGGACCTACCTAGGGCATCCATGTTCTGGTAAGCTCTACCGCCAAGTTGTGACACTTCTAAAGAAGATATGATGGTTCTGTGTCACAACCTGATGGGATTGATCCTATAGCGGAGGAAAATGACAACGAGATGCAAAAGTCCGGGTAGTAACCTAACCTATATGCTCAAGTTGATTCTTGGAAAAAATTTCATGGACCATCAAAATTTTCTCAAAACTCAAAAAAAAAGTGTCCCAATACCCGATCAAATCCCTCCCATATAACTCCTGAATCACTCTAAATGGTTTTTGGTATAAAGAAACTGATAAGGGAGGCCAAAAAAGTGACAAAAAGAGGCCAAAAAGTCTATAAATAGAAGCCAGTAGCTCATTATCACTATTGTTGATTTGGAAATTGACTCTGGAGCCAAAATACCCCCTTTGCTAAAAACGGTGATTTCGGGAGCTACAGTGGATGAAACAAACTTCCGCTTGGACTAAGTAAGTACAAACTCCCTTATCTAGCTATTCAATTCTTTAATTTTTCATTTGATTTCGTATTTTGGGTGGGCATCGACCTTTAAAAGGTCGGCCCTAGGTACACGTGGGCTGTCTCTGGATAGGCCGCGTGTACACTCGGGTAGAGTAAAGTCTACCTGCGTGTATATGTGACTATCGCCTCTACAGTGCACATGGACCCCCCTTTTGTAGAAAAAAGAGAACTAAAGGGAAAGTACTGACCCTCCTGAGCTTTGTTGTGTTGGCAGGATGTATGTCCAGTGGAGGGAAAGGTAGCATGAAGCAATCAGTGAGTTGGTTGCGGGAGATCTGAATGTCGTGGCCGTGTTGATGTAATGTGGTTTACTAAAGTTTTTCCTGTGTCCATTTATGCGAGCGCAACCAAGGCTACTGAATGCCTTGATTGACTACTAGCACCCTGATCCAGAGGCCTTCATGCTAGAGGGGCAATCACTGGTGCCCACCACCAAGGATATCTATTTTTTGACTGGCCTCTCAAGGAGAGGGGAACTAGTCAACTTCAGGACGTTTCTTGTGGGACCAAGTAAGATATCAGAACTGATAGTCGAGCACTGTGAGGTTGGGACTGACCGTGCGGGATCCCAAGTACCCATCAGTAAGATCACTAACCTATCGTTGTAGGTGATATTATTACTGATTGGGCAGATTATCAGTTCAATTGCCTTGCATCAAGCGTCTCGCGCACAGATGAACTGTGCTATCCAGTGCTTGAATGCACAGATGTTTTACTGGAGTACCACACTACTCGAGTGTATGAAGAGGCAATTGATAGATTTTCGACATCGGACACAAAGGAACTTTGGGTTCTGGACGATTTTGTGTTCATTCTTCTTTGAGAGAGTTCCAAGATTTAGTCCTTGGGAAGTAGTACGAGGACATCAAACCTCTTTTCCTGCAGTGTGTAGATGGGCAGTATTACTGCCACGACAGGGTGGTGGAAGGACCAATGAGTCCTTCGATGATGAATTTTTTGCGTGGCTGTCACGGAAAATCCCTGTGATCGAGGATTACCCATATGCAGGGATAGATTTTTCTAGAGATCCTAAGATACCCATGCCTCCTGGTGAGGAGCGAGGGGAGATGGGTAAGTCTCCACCTTTGTAGTTTTTTTGTTTGCATATGTAATTTTTATGTCATTTTTGTTATATATATCATTTTTTTTGTATGCCAGAGTATTTGACGGGTATACGTTTGTTGCATGCAGATGTGGGACCCGTGCGACCTGTCGATTATGSACAGAACAGGCGTCATCCACGGCCAGAAGCCGCAGCTACCGCTGCCAGGGGAGAAGCAGTAGCAGAGAACCTCCCAGTCGAGGAGGCTGAGAGGGTCCTTAGACGAGTTGAGTGGAAATTCACTGCACTCACTCGCACAGTCCCGATGGCAGAGATAGAGGACCTGCCACCATCCATGCAGCCTCATGTAGTGGGGGCACCTCGGACGTGGGTCCGATTGTTTAGGTGTTTAGCCCATGCTGTGGACTATTATAATAGGGCCCATAGGCCCTGAAACTATTTATACTTTTTACTTTCCACGAGCACTTACTTGTATATATTTTTGAGGGCATAAGCCATGTGACTTGTTATTAGTCCCATTTTTTAGGCGCTTGTGTCCATCTATGTACTCTGGTTGTTTTATGATGTTATATATGGTTTTTTTAGCTTTTGTGTCTTATGGATCATGTGTGCAAAAATTTATTTACATGCTTATGTCAATGTTCTTTCATATGTGTGCAAGATGCCAATCTAAAATTTGATTAGCTAGAGTATCTGTAATTTGGTTTAATCTCCTAGGAACATGAAAATATGTAATATAATCAAATTTTCATTCTAAGAGACGTACCCTAAGGAATCATCCATGTAAAGTTGGATCATGAACCTGATATACTCTGTTTAGCTAGGACACAACTAGTTGAGCGTCGAGATAGACCTGGAGATGAGAAATACCCAATGACAAGGCGTCACGAAGAAACTCAATAACTGCACTATACTCAACGACATTATTTATGGTGTCACCTAAGCATATGCCTCCGGAAGATAACAACTGGCACTGAGGTGTAAATATTACCCAAGATTTGGAGGCAAGCCTCTGAGTGTGCCGACTAGCACCATCTACATACCCAACAAACACCTTAGAATCACTTGACATCTGCCATATTGACGAAAGATAGCATCAATGACACATCAATAATACTTAAAAGAAACTAAAAAGTAATAGTACAAAGACTATACATATGTTACAAAAAAGTTACCCACAGTGACCTGCCTATGAGTAATACTTCTTGAGGTAGAGCCCATTTCTAGGCTCCACCAAAGCATTCCCTTCAAAATCAACCAGAAGATAAGCGCCCCTTTTTAATACCTTTTTTATGATGAAGGGTTTGAACCACATGGGTTTGAATTTTCCTACCCCCAAGGGGTCCTTATCTTGGTCATAGACAAGGACAAGGTCGCCTTCAGATAAAATATGAGGATGAATGGACCTATCATACTAACACTTGACCTTATGTTTGTGAGCCTCGTTGTCCAAGGCTGCATCACGACACTACTCATTGAGCTGCTCAAGGTGTACTAACCGTTCTTCAAGTGGAGAAGTGTCTGGCAATAATTGTACTGCCAATTTTAGAGATGGGATCTGACATTCGATGGACAAGACTGCCTCCAACCCATAAACGAGTTGAAAAGGTGAGAAACCGGTTGTAGTCTTAACAGATTGTAGTGTCCCCAAGGCCGAGCCCCGCTGTAAACCAAGTTCTGAAAGGAATTGTGATTATGTTTTATAGGCTGGTGAGCCAAGTTCTTATAAGATGGAGACTTATGTGTTGTTAGGATAGGGAGCCTAAGTGTTGAAGGCCAGG
>SNQJ01S0146595.1:0-23887 GCA_010110895.2 Picea sitchensis
ATATTAATGCTTTTGTTGTGATTGGTTTGTGTTGTTGTGATTGGACGACGCAAGAGCATCGTAGCAGAGAGAGGAACAACAGAGATAAGGAGAGCATTTACAAGTAAGTATATCATTCTTCCTCTCTTGTCCATTCAACACTCTAAAACTAGGGAAAGAGTAGTATTCTGTCATAGTTTGTTCCAGATCCGGGTGGATCTGTGGAGATTGGTCTGTGTCCGCACTCACGAATTTATCCTTGAACAAAGGAGTGCTCAACAAGCTACAAGAGAGGGTGAAAAAATGGATGTACAGATCCCTCAACCTTGCGAGGAGACTTGTACTAACCAAGATGGTTCTGGAAGAAATTCCAACCTATATGATGTATGTATTTCCCACCCCCATGGGAATACTACAAAAAATAAGGACCATCCAAAGGGACTTCCTATGGCGAGGAGCAGAAACAAAGAAAAAATGGGCCCTGGTGGCTTGGGAGAAGGTTTGCAAGCCAAAATGCAAAGGAGAACTAGGGCTACAAGACCCACAAGTAACCAACAAAGCCTATGGGGAAAAACTCTAGTGGCTATGGGTTAAAGAAAATTCTACCCCGTGGAAAACCCTCTAGAAGGCCAAGTATGCCTCGGACATAAACGACCAGGACTGAATTCCTTTTATGGGCACCAGGGAGGGATCAGCCATCTATAACCTATCTTGTCACAACAAAACCTGGGTCCAGACACACAGCTTCTGGAAAGTAAGGAATGGTAAAACAACCAGATTTTGGGAGGATGTCTGGCAACAGAAACCCAAAATGGGAAATTCGGATAGGGCGGAACTCCAAAAGGACATGATCGCACAAAGCAAAACCAAAGTCCACCACTATTGGAAGCAGTAAATAGATCGAAATAGATGGAGAATATAGGACAATATCAACTCCCAAACTAGAGATCGGACCACAACAATCACAAAAGAGGTGGAGGAGGAACTGGGGAAAAGGAAAATTGCAGTCTCGGAAGAAGAAGACCAATTAAGATGGGGCTGGAAAAATGGCGGGGAAATCAACTTGAAGGAATCCCGACATTACATCATGGACCAAGACCAAGAAGACCCAGTGCAATTATGGGATAAGCTCTGGAACAACCCCCAGTGGCCAAAAATAAAAAATTTCAAATGGTTAGTACTTCACAACTGAATCCTAACCTGGGAAAACCTAAGGAAAAGGGGCTTCATAGGCCCGTCACGGTGCCACCTCTTTCAAGCTAAGGAAGAAACAATGAATCATCTCCTCAATGATTGTACCTACACAACAGAGATCTGGGACTAGGCGACAGGTATTTTTCAACAATCCAACAGGACCCGAGGTAACATTTTCACAACCATCAAAAACTCGAATGAGAGTTATAGAGAAAATGAAGAGGTGAATCTATGTTGGACTCTCATTCTTGGGATGATCATATGGACAATATGGAAATAAAGGAATCGACACATATTCAAGAATGAAAGGCTTCCGGAAGGGAAAATCAAAGAAAAAATAATCTCCATGATAAGAGAAATGGTGCAAAGCCACAACTGCCAGAATGGGAAAGCGCAACTCATAGGTCAGGACTCTAGAGTCTTAGAAGCTTTTCACCTAAAAGACGGGCGCAACTGCACACAAATAGGAGGACCACCACAACTCCAAATAGGTGAGTGCAACTGGAATCCCCCTCCAGCAGGGTCCCTCAAGTTGAATTTTGATGGGGCGAAAAAATAAAACCCAGGCATGAAATGAATGGGTGGGGTAATCAAGGATAGTGGCAGCAACATAATCCGGATGTACGATGGGAGTATGGAAAATTCAACTAAATGCAACAAAATTAGGAGCCCTGGAGATCAGCCTCGAGATTCTAAGCCGTGAAAAGATGACAAACACTATCGTGGAAGGTGACTCCACTATGGTAATTAACACGGTGAAGAGACTCCAAAATCACACCAGAGTGGGCAAAGTTCAGAAACACTAGTGCTTGGCACACTCCCTGCAAAAAATCCAGGAACATCTGCAAAATATGAACATAGTGGAGTTGTGTTGGGTACACAGGTCAGTGAATGACCTGATGGATAGAATCACTAATGAAGGAGTCATCAAGGAAGGATCAGAGTTAGACACCACCTAGAGAAACATCCCAAATGGTCAATTCATAACAGACTACATACAACTAGTGACAAAAGACCGTGACGGAAGCTTAAGTACGGAAGGTCACATTGAGACGAGCGGTGCAAGGCCAATAGGCGAGCACGACACATCTAGGCAGAATATTCATGGCCAACACTCGATTACAAGTGACAATGCAGGATCATACCACACAACAGATGGGGGTATGACATTAAGGTCACATAAGTAGGAAAAAGAGCAGGGTTAGTGTAGGGGAAAGTACAAATGGGACTCAGCAGGTCGTGAGTGATGTAGGACAAAAAAGGTTACCACGCACCAGTAGGGTCACACCTCTCCCAAGAACAGGTACGGGGAAGAGAAAAGTTGGTTACACAATGAGCAGGGGAAATGGTCAGCGCAGGGATAACGGATGGACTGTCATGGTCACACATACCGAGACAGAAAAAGGATGGGAAGGACCACCTCTACGGGTAGACCATGATTGCAAGGATGAGTCCGCAGTAGGAGAATTTACATAAGAGGCAAAGCACTAGGAATAGATGTAGTCGGGAAAAGCGCAATAGCAGAAGCCACTACAAAAACAAGGGCCCAGAAAGAAGTAACCCCTAGGTCAATAGGAACGGGAGGAGAATTCAGGGAAGGATTCGCCACAAGCCATCCAAGATGGTGTGTATTAAGACAATGCACATCAAAAGAAACACCCAGATGGAATAAAATTCGACAAGACATAGGAGGATTTCAAGGATGGAGCAAGCGGCCTGAGACGCCAAGGGAACCTTCCAGGCATTGGTCGAACCGAAAGGAAAAGAAACCATCACTAGGTGGGAGAGGGAAATCACTGCCAAGCACAAGGGCAAAGCCTGGGAGGAACTGAGCCATGAAGCGAAATGGATAACGGACCCAGGGACCATGCAGTCCAGGGAAACCCTCTACCATAAGACGGTAGAGATGGCATGACGGACAATGATGTTAATAGGCAAAGTGACCACAGAAAAGAAAGATACCAGACAGAAGGGTAAAAAGGACCAAAACAAAGTGCTAAAATAAATACTAAGTCACCTCAGCAACCTGGACGCTAGTATAAAATGAATTGCAGAGGACCAGAAGAACCAGAAGGAGAAGATAGAGTAAATGGTTGCCCAATTCCACTTATACTTGTGCTATGTCCATCATATGGACATCACACCAGCTAATGGGAATGGAGCACCAGCCCAGATCAGGAAGACCCACATGGTGGCTTGGAAGGAGGAGAGCAAGGACAAGGCGAAAGATGGAAAGAAGAATCTCATAATCCTGGACTAGCGTCAGGTTAGCCAATGATCAGTGAATGTTATTGGGTCAGTCTTAATTGTTGTCTTTGTGTTTTTTATGTTTATGTTATGAATAGCTTCTCAAAAACTGGATATGATGGGACTGGACTGGTTTCCCAATGTGGCGGTCCAACCATACACCTCTGCTATCTCAAAGAACGCAACTCATGAACCCCTAGGATGGTTTCCTTTTTGGCAGACCAGGGAGTTCCTCTTTTTGTATATTAGTCTTTTTAGTAATACAGATACTCACACTCACTTACAAAAAAAAAATTATTAACATTATTCAAAATTAATTATTTATTTATTAAAAATAATCAATTATTAATTATTTTAATTTATTATTAAAACTATTACTTACTACCCTTTTATAATTACTAACCAAATTTACTAATTATCAATACTAAACAATTTTCACTAATACTAATTAACTTATTGTTTTTCATTTACCCTAAGCTTGTCTAACATTAATTTTGTGCAGGAATCATTGGTGGGTGAGATGTGGCCAATAATATGAATGGACAAGGGAGTGAGTGGCGCAGAAGTGAATGAAGGATTGAGAAAAATGGATGGAGGGGCAAAGTCATCCGAGGAAACCAGGTAACCCAGGAGCCCTTTTGGAAATAGTTTGTAGGATAAAATATTATTTACAACATCTCAAATATAAAAATCCTCAGCTATAATCAAGTGACCCTATAAAAATTTATAGGACACTAACACTTAGTATTTGTCACATAGATCCACTTTGGGGGGCATTATTTTATACAACATTTTGTCGCAACAAGTGATACTGCATATTCTCTAACATATAAAGTATAGAACTTTGGAAGAAAAATGAGAGAAAGTCTTCTTGGGAAGGATCAACTCTAAAAAATCCCTAAATTACAAAGTTGTCGCTTGTTTCTTTTTGGCAAGGTGTGACAAATTGACTTGTCACATGCTGCATCATTGTAAGTTGCAACAATGTTTCCTTTTGTTGAGGTTTAAGGGTGTGACAACCTTTGTACATGGGAGAAAAGAAGAAATTCTCGAAGATTCTAGAAGAGAAGTTTTGATGATGAGTTGTTTTCCAATCGGTTTGGATCTCACCCATCTCTCATGATTTAATGAGATCCTAACCTCCTCATGGCTTCCTCTCCAATCTATAAATGGAGGCATCTTCTAAAGGGAAAGGTTGATAACAAGTGATGAGTAATCAAATAATGGTGAATTGAGAATAGATCTTTGTTTATAATTGAGATTTTGTGAACTTCATTTTGGTCCTAAGAGATTTGGGATAAAGTGTTCAAGAGATGGTGATGGCACTTATGGATGCTACTTGGGTATTGGGACATTTAATTGTTGGAAGGAGTTTGTCAATGCCAAGGCTTGGTTGTAAGTTGCTTCTTGGTTTATTAATACAATTGTATTTTCCCTTTCCCATAAAGATGGTATATCATCTTTATTGCATTTTTCCTTGCCCATCTACAAAGATTTATCGAAATATGTGTTGTATTGTTGATTTCACTTGTTCTATTTGATTCTTACATAGGTCTATAGAAAAATACTTTGGGATGAAAATTGGAGATTCAGTTAATGAAAGTAAACTTCGAATAAAAAGGTATTCATGGGTATTGAAGCATTGAACCGCTAAAAAGATTTTTTCATCTCTTCTAACTTCATACTTTGGGGGGAGTTCTGTTATACAACATTTTGTCACAACAAGTGATAATACCTATTCTCTGACATCTAAAGCATAGAACTTTAGAAGAAAATTGAGAGAAATTCTTCTTGGTAAGGATCAACTCTAAAAAATCCCTAAATTACAAAGTTGTCTCTTGTTTCTTTCTAGCAAGGTGTGACAACTTCACTTGTCGCATGTTGCATCACTGGAAGGTGTGACAATGTCTCTTGTTGTTGAGGTTTAAGGGTGTGACAATCTTTGTATGTGGGGGAAAAGAAGAAAGTATTGAATCTTTTAGAAGATAAGTTTCGATGATGAGTTGTTTTCCGATCGGTTTGGATCTCACATGTCTCTCCTAATTTAGTGAGATATTCACCTCTCATCCTAACCTCATTGTGGCTTCCTCTCTAATTTATAAATGGAGGCATTTTCTAAAGTGAACGAATGATAATAAGTGATGAGTAATAAAATAATGGTGAATTGAGAATAGCTCATGGTTTATAATTGAGATTTTGTGAACTTCATTTTGGTCCTTAGAGATTTGGGATAAAGTGTTCAAGAGATGGTGATGGCACTTATGGAGGCTACTTGGGTATTGGAACATTCAACTAATGGAAGGAGTTTGTCAACTCTAAGGTTTGGTTCTAAGATGCTTCTTGATTTATTAATATATTTATATTTTCCCTTTCCCATAAAGTTGGTATATCATCTTTATTGTATTTTTCCTTGGCCATATACATAGATTTCTCGAAATATGTGTTGTATTGTTGATTTCACTTGTTTTGTTTGATTCTTACATATGTTTGTAGCAAAAGACTTTGGGATCGAATTTGGAGCTTCAATTAATGAAACTAAACTTCAGATAAAAAGGTATGAAATAGTTATCTTCTTGCATTTCGATTCTAAAATCTAAGGAAATGAATTTATATTGTCTTGTTTTGTTCTAGTTTCAGATTCCCAAACTAGGGATATTGTAACAACCCTAGTTGAATATATGTTTAGGGATTATTAAGTAAAAATTTATTAGGTTATTAATTTTTCTAACATGTTATTAACTAAACAAAGATTGGTATAATGATATTAATTAAATATTTATTAATTAATTAATTGTTATAATTTTGATTAATTAATTAATTACCTATTACATTCAATGACATGGGTATTAAGTTTAAGAGGGTTAATAAATTTAATTGTTTAATTAAAGGATTACGTATACAGAGGGGATAAGAAGCATTAAATGTAAGGATAAAACATTAATAATCAGATAAGACATTAATAATCGAATAAGACAATGAATGTATGGATAAGGAAAGAGGGGGAGGAGAAAAGAGTCGGTGAAGGAGGGATATGAGGAGGAGGAGGCTTACGGAAGGAGATTATTATTTTTTAGGGTTCTCTTGGATTTGTTGGTTCAGAGTTTGAGTTCTGTAGTCGAGAGGATTAGTACGGGGGGCACCGATTTGCTGGGGGTTTTGGGCACGGGGGCCAGGATATCCATATGGTATCCTGGAGCTAGGAAGCCAAACAGGCTGCTCCTAGCTGGTAGGGAGGAAACCACGGTTTGGGAAGAGTTGGTCGGTGGCATCAAGTTGGGCAAGGCAGCAACAGGAAGGTCAACAAGACAAGCGGAAGAAGCAGGAAGGTCAACAAGACAAGCGGAAGTTTAGCATCAGACCAAGGTATTTTAATCTACATATTTGTTTTATGCATTTAAGGAATATGAAGTGTTATAAGGTTGTTTGTAAGCTATTATGTTCAGCTCAATAAATTTTATATATGTTGGTTTTGGTTATATGTTGATTATGAAATAAAATAAATGTTAGGTTAGCATTCCTTAAAATAAATTCTTTTGGGTTTTATAAGGCTTTGTGGAGATGAACCCTACACATGGTATCAGAGCCCTGGTTCAAAATCTGGAACCAAGGGCCTACCTACCTACCTACCCGCCTACCCGATTTAGAAATGGAATTGTACCCACCCAAAAATTAGATAAAATAAGATAAATCTGGGCCCGAGGGCCAAGTTCCATCTCCAAGTCCCAGCGCCACCTCCACCTAACCTGTAAGCCAAGTATACATTTTGATTTTAGTATATACACAAATCTATATATAATATATAAACAATATGCCTGGAAAACGAAATTTGTTTAATATTATACGTATTTAAAGTGTTAAATAAATTTTGGCACTTGGCTCAATTAAACAATCAATTTATATAAATATATAAAAAAAAAAGAGTATAAACCACATTACTAAAAGAAAACAAATAAAAAAAAATTGGCATATGTAAAAGACATTTAATTAAAATGTAATATATATATATATATGTGTGTGTGTGTGTGTGTGTGTGTGTGTGTGGAAAAAAAAAACAGTGATGAAGTAACATTGATTTTAAGTATATATATTCATTAATAGGATGTATTAATGTTAGAATTGTAACTACTTCTTAGTATTATTTTTATAAGAAATTGTTAAACTATAAACCAGACACTTTAACCACTTTTCCATTTTTGTAAAATTCATTATAATTGCCCATAAAAATAAATAAATATATAAAATCCACTCAAATGCATTCTTCANATGGGTCATTGATTTGTTTGGTGGTTGGGATGGGATGTGAGTGGAATATGACGTATGAAGTATGAGAGGGGTATTAATAAACTTAGGATATAGTTTTGTGTTAATATTTTTAATTATTTAATTTTGGTTTTTATTCTTTATAAAGTTTATTTATTTAATTTGTTTTATATGTATTTTTGTTTTATTTGGTATTACGTTTTAATTTGTATTTGTTTTAATAATGTTTTGTTTTAAAATTATTTTTATTGTTTTGTTTTTGTTTTATTTATAATTTTTTTGTATTACACTAATGTTTATTTAATTTAATAATTTTAATTCTTTAATTTATTATTAACATTATTCAAGAGAGTGAAATTACTGCATATGAAACATTTACATGAGACCAGAGTCTAGAGAAACTGCAAGCTAGGGTTTGGTAGTCACGGCCACAACAGAGGATAGTATGAGTAGTAGTAGACAGAGGGAAAGTCCCATGAGGTGTAGGTTTCAAGGCACTAATGACAAGCACCTCGGATCATAACCGGAAAAGAGTCAGGAAAGCAACCAAAGGAAAAGCGATGGCATGGGGGAAGAAGCCAAAGAAACTCAGAATTTTATACAAGAAACAGCGAGCCCCAATGGGGAAAAAGGGTGTAACCTATGTAAACCAAAGACAACGATGATACCCAAGGTAATACTAGATGATCCACAAATGTAACTCTACAGGGACCAGATGAAGACGCATGCACTAGTCTGCAAGTTTATGGGTTTGTGGCCCACAGAAAGAATGTTGTGCAATTGGATTAAATATCAATGGAAGCCAAGCAGAGAAGTGGATCTACACCTGGGCTTGAAAGGATTCTTTACATTAGTTTTCATGAACTTAGAAGATAGGGATAAGATCTTTGAGGGGGGGCCATAATTCCATGCCTCAACAAGATTGTACATGCGGCCATGGAAGGAAAACTTCTCCCCAGAGAAAGAAACTTTCAAAAATGTACCTGTATGGCTGAGACTTTACTCCTTATTGTTAGATTGTTGGATACCTTCCACCTTTGAAGCAATAGGGAACAAACTGGGAAAATACGTGAAGACATCAGAAGAAACCCTAAAAGGACAATACACATCCTATGCAAGAATCTACATGGAGATGGATGTGTCAGGGGCACTCCCAGAAGCCATAAGCCTGGAATTCAGGGATGAGGAATGGATACAAAAAAATTACTATGAGAAGATTCCCTTCAGATGCAAAATATGTCACGAACACAGATGCCTAATCAGAGAGTGCCCGATCATTAAAAAACAAGAAGCAGAAAACACCAAACTATAGCAGGATGAGGATGTGTTTATAAAACCAAACCACGGAAACAGAGCTAACAAGAGACAAAGTAAAACCCCAATAGGGAGAAATCTGGAGGCCAAGAATAAAACAGAAGGACGGGACAAGATAAACAAAGGGGAGGAAGGAGGAAAGGAAAAGACAAAAGCTAAAGAAGCTAGGGAACAAGCAACAAATGAGGATATAGATAGCCCAAGAAAGGAGATGGGACAGGGGGGTAGTGCAACTCTTATGGATGGAGAAACCATAGATACCCCCACCCCCATGCAGAAGGCAGACGGAGACGCGAAAATGACTCCAAGCAAGGTAGGAACAGAAGATCTTGATCTCAGAGACATTGTGGAAAGGGAAGGTATTGATCTCCCGAATATACTAGAGTAATGGAAAAGGCAAGACATAGACAATGTACTAGTGGAGCAACTAGACCGCATCCAATACATGTTCCTCCTAAGGGAGGAAGCCAAATCTAGAGGGTTCAAGCGCACACACGAGGAGATAGGACACCTAGGAATCAAAGCAGGCAAAGGACAACTGCAACTCTCACCCAAGCAAATGAGAAGGAAAAAAGGCAGGAAATCAAACAACGTAGCCCTACAAGAACTAGGAGCTCTGCTGATAAACTAAGGTAAGATCAAAAATATCTTTCCCAACTCCCCCCCACATGTTTAAATGAAGATTATAACATGGAATATAAGAGGCCTAAACAACCCACGAAAGAAGATAATTCTTATAAATAGACTTAGGAAGGAACAACCAGACCTTTGTTTCATCCAAGAGACAAAATGCACTGTAGACAGAATGGAAACAATCAGCGAAAAACAATGGAGCAAGTACAAGATGTTGGTTGTCAAAGGACAGCAGATGGCAGGAGGTATCCTCACCTTGTAGAACTCACAAGTGATGAACCTAATAGTAGTCGAGGCTACCAGGAACACACTTTCGGTTAACATGCAAATAATTGGGAATACAGAGATGATTCTATGCACTAATGTGTATGGACCCCAGATACTAGAGGAAAAGAGAAGAATGCTTCTAGACCTAGAAGACCTAAAAGCCTGGTCTAGCAACCTCCATTGGATCCTGGCAGGGGACTTCAACATCATCACATCACTTGCAGAGAAAAAAGGAGGCACCAGGAGATTGGATAGAGATGCGGAAGAATTCTCAACATTCATAGACACATCGAAGATGGTGGACATCAGAACCAATAATGGACATTTCACTTGGAACAATAAACAGATAAATCAACATCAGGTTGCGACAAGACTAGACAGATTCTTGGTGTCGGAATCCATCATTATTCAAAGGTTAACCTTGGATTGTAGCATCCTTCCCTGGGGGGGTTCTGATCACTGGCCACTCCAACTGGAAGCAGACTTCCCAACCACTCTGAAGAATAGACCATTTAGATTTGAGAAATTATGGATTGAACACCCCACCTTCAAGGAGAACATCAACCAGTGTTGGCAGGAGGAACAACCGGAGCAAGGGACATGGATGTTCAAACTCTACAAGAAACTAAAGTACATCAAATATAAGCTCAAGGAGTGGAACAAGGAAATTTTTGGCAACATAAACCAAAAGAAGAAAAATATTGAAGACAGAATGAGAAGACTCTAGGAAGTTTGCATAGTGGAGGGCTATACAGGGGATCAAAAAAAGGAAGAGATCTAAATGACCCATGAATGGGAAGGAAGATGTGAGCAAGAATAAATTCTATGGTGC
Organism: Picea sitchensis; assembly: GCA_010110895.2. NCBI lineage: Eukaryota > Viridiplantae > Streptophyta > Pinopsida > Pinales > Pinaceae > Picea > Picea sitchensis. Next base: position 10,727 of record SNQJ01S0146595.1, read on the forward strand.
CAAAATTCCTGAATCAGATGGATAAAGGAAGGAGAGAGGAACACCGATTTTTTTCATAGAACAACCATTGCCAGAAGAGCCCACAACAAAATCCTGAAAATTAAGGATCGGGATGGGATCGAGCGAGAATCCCACAAGGATATTGAAAATACCTTGGTAAGTCACTTCCATGGGATAGCCCAGGAACCCAACAAAGACTAAACGGAGGCCATCCAAAGGATAACACAACACATCCCCCGTCTAGTCACTGAGGAACAAAATAATAGACTAAACAAACCCATAGCTAAGGACGAAATTGATCAAGTGATCCAGGAGATGCCCAACGGGAAAGCCCCAGGTCCAGATGGTTTCACGAATTATTCAAAGCCTGCTAGGAAGTGGTCAAACACAATATTTATAGGGTGGTGGAGGAATCTAGACGGTCGGCCTCCATCCTAAAAGCATTAAATTCCACAATGATTACTTTAATCCCCAAAGAAAATGAAGCAAGGACCCCTGACCGCTACAAACCCATAACTTTATGCAATGCGGTTTACAAGATAATCTCCAAATTCATAGCCAATAGATTGAAACCCCTCCTACCCACACTGATTTCACAAGAATGGGCAGGTTTTGTGGAAGGATGACAAATCATGGACAACATCATCCATGCCCATGAGCTAATCCACACCCTGAAAATACAGAGGAGAGGGGGGATGATAATACAACTTGACCTAGCAAAAGCCTATGAAAAAATTAGTTGGCACCACATGGTTAAGACTCTGGAAGCCTTTGGTTTCACCTAACATTGGATCAGTTGGATTATCAACCTAGTCTCAACGACAAGTTACTCGCTCCTGATAAATGGAGCCCCAGCCAAACCCTTCTGGACCACTAGAGGCATCACACAAGGAGACCCTCTATCCCCCTTCTTGTTCATCCTGATGATGGAAGGTCTCATTCAAAGCATAAAAAGCACAACAGCAATAGGAGAAATAATAGGCCTCAAACCTTTCAAAAATTGCCCTACTTCCACACACCAACAGTTCATGGATGACACCTTACTCCATGGCATACCCATGGTCAATGAAGCAAAAAATTTCAAAAGGATCTTATAAGAGTTTAGGGAAGCCTTGGGAGCCGAGATCAACCATTCCAAATCGATGATCTAGTTTTTCAACACCAACCCTGCAATCCAAAGGAACCTAGCAAATATTTTGGGCTTTGAGCGCAAAACTCTCCCAACTAAATACTTCGGCATCCCCCTGATGGAAAGAGCATACAAAATGGAAAATTGGGAAGGAGTGCTCAACAAGCTACAAGAGAGGGTGAAAAAATGGATGTACAGATCCCTCAACCTTGCAAGGAGACTTGTACTGACCAAGATGGTTTTGGAAGAAATTCCAACCTATATGATGTTTGTATTTCCCACCCCCAAGGGAATACTACAAAAAATAAGGACCATCCAAAGGGACTTCCTATGGCAAGGAGCAGAAACAAAGAAAAAATGGGCCCTGGTGGCTTGGGAGAAGGTTTGCAAGCCAAAATGCAAAGGATAACTAGGGCTACAAGACCCACAAGTAGCCAACGAAGCCTATGGGGTGAAACTCTAGTGGCTATGGGTTAAAGAAACTTCTACCCCATGGGAAACCCTCTGGAAGGCCAAGTATTCCTCGGACATAAATGACCAGGACTAAATTCCTTTTATGGGCACCAGGGAGGGATCAACCATCTAGAACCTATCTTGGCACAACAAAACCTGGGTCTAGACACACAGCTTCTGGGAAGTAAGTAATGGTAAACCAACCAGATTTTGGGAGGATGCTTGGCAACAAAAACCCAAAATGGGAAATTTGGATAGGGCGGAACTCCAACAGGACATGATCGCACAAGGAAAAACCAAAGTCCACCACTATTGGAAGAAGGAAATAGATCGAAACAGATGGAGAATATAGGACAATCTCAACTCCCAAACTAGAGATCGGACCACAACAATCACAAAAGAGGTGGAGGAGGAACTGGGGAAAAGGAAAATTGCAATCTCGGAAGAAGAAGACCAATTAAGATGGGGTCGGAAAAATGGAGGGGAATTCAACTTGAAGGAAGCCTAACATTACATCATGGACCAAGACCAATAAGACCCACTGAAATTATGGGATAAGCTCTGGAACAGCCCCCAGTGGCCAAAAATAAAAAAATTTAAATGGTTAGTACTTCACAACTGAATCCTAACCTGGGAAAACCTAAGGAAAAGGGGCTTCATAGGTCCGTCATGGTGCCACCTCTTTCAAGCTAAGGAATAAACAACAAATCATATCCTTGATGATTGTACCTACACAACAGAGATCTGGGACTGGGCGACAGGTATTTTTCAACAATCCAACAGGACCCGAGGTAACATCTACGCAACCATCAGAAACTGGAATGAGAGTTACAGCGAAAATGAAGAGGTGAATCTATGTTGGACTCTCATTCCTGGGATGATCATATGGACAATATGGAAAGAAATGAATTGAAACATATTCAAGAATGAAAGGCTTTCGGAAGGGAAAATCAAAGAAAAAATAATCTCCATGATAAGAGAAATGGTGCAGAGCCGCAACTGCCAGAATGGGAAAGAGCAACTCGTAGGTCGGGACTCTAGAGTCCTAGAAGCTTTTCACCTAAAATACGGGTGCAACTACACACAAATAGGAGGACCACCACAACTCCAAACAGGTGAGTGCAACTGGAATCCCCCTCCAGCAGGGTCCCTCAAGTTGAATTTCGATGGGGCAAAAAAAGGAAACCCAGGCATGAAAGGAATGGGTAGGGTAATCAAGGATAGTGGTGGCAACATAATTCGGATGTACGATGGGAGTATGGAAAATTCAACTAACAACGCAACAAAATTTGGAGCCCTGGAGATCAGCCTCGAGATTCTAAGCCGTGAAAGGATGACAAACACTATCGTGGAAGGTGACTCCACTTTGATAATCAACACAGTGAAGAGACTCCAAAATTGTACCAGAGTGGGCAAAGTTCAGAAACACTAGTGCTTGGCACACTCCCTACAAAAAATCTAGGAACATCTGCAAAAGATGAACATAGTGGAGTTGTGTTGGGTACATACGTTAGTGAATGGCCTGGTGGACAGAATCGCTAATGAAGGGGTCATCAAGGAAGGATCAGAGTTAGAAACCACCTAGAGCAACATCCCAAACGGTCAATTCATAACAGACTACATACAACTAGTGACAAAAGACCGTGACGGAAGCTTAATTACAGAAGGTCACATTGAGACAAGCGGTGCAAGGACAATAGGCGAGCACGACACATCTAGGCAGAATCTTCATGGCCAACACTTGATTACGAGTGACAATGCGGGATCCTACCACACAACAGATGGGGGTACGACAGTAAGGTCACATAAGTAGGAAAAAGAGCAAGGTTAGTGTAGGGGAAAGTACAAATGGGACTCAGCAGGTTGTGAGTGACATAGGACAAAAAAGGTTACCACACACCAATAGGGTCACACCTCTCCCAAGAACAGGTACGGGGAAGAGAAAAGTTGGTTACACAATGAACAGGGGAAATGGTTGGCACAGGGATAACGGACGGACTGTCATGGTCACACATATCGAGACAGAGAAAAAGGATGGGAAGGACCACCTCTACGGGTAGACCATGATTGGAAGGATGAGTTCGTAGTAGGAGAATTTACATAAGAGGCAAAGCACTAGGAATAGATGTAGTCGGGAAAAGCAAAACAACAGAAGCCACTACAAAAACAAGGGCCCGAAAAGAAGTAACCCCTGGGTCAATAGGAATAGGAGGAGAATTCAAGGAAAGAGTCACCACAATCCATCCAAGATGGTGCGTATGAAGACAATGCACATCAAAAGAAACACCCAGATGGAATAAAATTCAACAAGCCATAGGAGGATTTCAAGGATGGAGCAAGCGGCCCGAGACACCAAGGGCACCTTCTAGGCATTGGTTGAACCAAAAGGAAAAGAAACCATCACCAGGTGGGAGAGGGAAATCACTGCCAAGAGTAAGGGCAAAGCCTGGGAGGAACTGAGCCATGAAGCAAAATGGATAACGGACCCAGGAACCATGCAGTCCAGGGAAACCCTCTACCATAAGACAGTAGAGATGGCATGGTGGACAAAGATGTTAATAGGCAAAGTGAGCATAGAAAAGAAAGATACCAGACAGAAGGGTAAAAAGGACCAAAACAAATTGCTAAAATAAATACTGAGTCGCCTCAGCAACTTGAACACTAGTACAAAACGAATTGTAGAGGACTAGAAGAACCAGAAGGAGAAGATAGAGTGAATGGTTGCCCAATTCCACTTATACTTGTGTTACGTCCATTATATGGACATCACACCAGCTAATGAGAATGGAGCACCAGCCCAGATCAGGAAGACCCACACGGTGGACTAGAAGGAGGAGAGCAAGGACAAGGCGAAAGATGGAAAGAAGAATCTCATAATTCTGGACTAGCGTTGGGTTAGCCAATGATCAGTGAATGTTATTAGGTCAGTCTTAATTGTTGTCTTTGTGTTTTTTATGTTTATGTTATGAATAGCTTCTCAAAAACTGGATATGATGGGACTGGACTGGTTTCCCAATGTGGCGGTCCAACCATACACCGCTGCTATCTCAAAGAATGCAACTCATGAACCCCTAGGATGGTATCCTTTTTGGTAGACCAGGGAGTTCCTCTTTTTGTATATTAGTCATTTTAGTAATACAGATACTCACACTCACTTACAAAAAAAAAATTATTAACATTATTCAAAATTAATTATTTATTTATTAAAAATAATTAATTATTAATTATTTTAATTTATTATTAAAACTATTACTTACTACCCTAATATAATTACTAACCAAATTTACTAATTACCAATACTAAACAATTTTCACTAATACTTATTAACTTATTGTTTTTCATTTACCCTAAGCTTGTCTAACATTAATTTTGTGCAGGAATCATTGGTGGGTGAGATGTGGCCAATAATATGAATGGGCAAGGGAGTGAGTGGCGCAGAAGTGAATGAAGGATTGGGAAAAATGGATGGAGGGGCAAAGTCATCCGAGGAAACCAGGTAATCCAAGATGCCTTTTGGAAATAATTTGTAGGATAAAATATTATTTACAACATCTCAAATATAAAAATCCTCAGCTATAATCAATTGACCCTATAAAAATTTATAGGACACTAACACTTAGTATTTGTCACATAGATCCACTTTGGGGGGCATTATTTTATACAACATTTTGTCGCAGCAAGTGATACTGCATATTCTCTAACATCTAAAGTATAGAACTTTGGAAGAAAAATGAGAGAAAGTCTTCTTGGGAAGGATCAACTCTAAAAAATCCCTAAATTACAAAGTTGTCGCTTGTTTCTTTTTGGAAAGGTGTGACAAATTGACTTGTCACGTGCTGCATCATTGTAAGTTGCGACAGTGTTTCCTTTTGTTGAAGTTTAAGGGTGTGACAACCTTTGTACATGGGAGAAAAGAAGAAATTCTCGAAGATTCTAGAAGAGAAGTTTTGATGATGAGTTGTTTTCCAATCGGTTTGGATCTCACCCATCTCTCATGATTTAATGAGATCCTAACCTCCTCATGGCTTCCTCTCCAATCTATAAATGGAGGCATCTTCTAAAGGGAAAGGTTGATAACAAGTGATGAGTAATCAAATAATGGTGAATTGAGAATAGATCTTTGTTTATAATTGAGATTTTGTGAACTTCATTTTGGTCCTAAGAGATTTGGGATAAAGTGTTCAAGAGATGGTGATGGCACTTATGGATGCTACTTGGGTATTGGGACATTTAATTGTTGGAAGGAGTTTGTCAATGCCAAGGCTTGGTTGTAAGTTGCTTCTTGGTTTATTAATACAATTGTATTTTCCCTTTCCCATAAAGATGGTATATCATCTTTATTGCATTTTTCCTTGCCCATCTACAAAGATTTATCGAAATATGTGTTGTATTGTTGATTTCACTTGTTCTATTTGATTCTTACATAGGTCTATAGAAAAATACTTTGGGATGAAAATTGGAGATTCAGTTAATGAAAGTAAACTTCGAATAAAAAGGTATTCATGGGTATTGAAGCATTGAACCGCTAAAAAGATTTTTTCATCTCTTCTAACTTCATACTTTGGGGGGAGTTCTGTTATACAACATTTTGTCACAACAAGTGATAATACCTATTCTCTGACATCTAAAGCATAGAACTTTAGAAGAAAATTGAGAGAAATTCTTCTTGGTAAGGATCAACTCTAAAAAATCCCTAAATTACAAAGTTGTCTCTTGTTTCTTTCTAGCAAGGTGTGACAACTTCACTTGTCGCATGTTGCATCNTTCTTTTCCTTTGTACCATAAGATACCTTAACTTCGGGACGAAGTTTCATGAAGGGTGGGTGTATGTAACAACCCTAGTTGAATATATGTTTAGGGATTATTAGGTAAAAATTTATTAGGTAATTAATTTTTCTAACATGTTATTAACTAAACAAAGATTGGTATAATGATATTAATTAAATATTTATTAATTAATTAATTGTTATAATTTTGATTAATTAATTAATTACCTATTACATTCAATGACATGGGTATTAAGTTTAAGAGGGTTAATAAATTTAATTGTTTAATTAAAGGATTATGTATACGGAGGGGATAAGAAGCATTAAATGTAAGGATAAAACATTAATAATCGGATAAGACATTAATAATCGGATAAGACAATGAATCTATGGATAAGGAAAGGGGGGGAGGAGAAAAGGGTCGGTGAAAGAGGGATATGAGGAGGAGGAGTCTTACAGAATGATATTGTTATTTTTTAGGGTTCTCTTGGATTTTCTGGTTCAGAGTTTGAGTTCTGTAGGAGGGAGGATCAGTATGGGGGGCACCGGTTTGCTGGGGGTTTTGGGCACGGGGGCCAGGATATCCATATGGTATCCTGGAGCTAGGAAGCCAAACAGGCTGCTCCTAGCTGGCAGGGAGGAAACCACGATTTGGGCAGAGTTGGTCAGTGGCATCAAGCTGGGCAAGGCAGCAGCAGGAAGGTCAACAAGACAAGTGGAAGAAGCAGGAAGGTCAACAAGACAAGCGGAAGTTTAGCATCAGACCAAGGTATTTTAATCTACATATGTGTTTTATGCATTTAAGGAATATGAAGTGTTATAAGGTTGTTCGTAAGCTATTATGTTCAGCTCAATAAATTTTATATATGTTGTTTTTGGTTATATGTTGATTATGAAATAAAATAAATGTTAGGTTAGCATTCCTTAAAATAAATTATTTTGGGTTTTATAAGGCTTTGTGGAGCTGAACCCTACAGATATTTTCTTATGTCTACATTTACAAATTTATCCACATTAAAGGGGATCATAATACTCGGTAGGTTGTGTCATAGAGGGCATGCCATACCAACAAAACCAAGTAGTGATAATGACATCAGCTGAATCCAAGTAGAAAATATAGTAATTCCCATTCCTTGGGTGGTGGAAGCGAGAGGTGGACCAGGTGGAGGGGTTTTTTAAGTGGATACAAACCCTTGTGATGGGAAAGGATTTCTCAATACAACCAGTTACTACGAGGAGTTTGGGGTAGGTTGATCGTTTTCATTCTTGGAAGAGTCAATGGATTCTCAATTTTGATTCATTTTAGGTAATATGGGGAAATCATGGATGTGGTTTACATAGACACTGCAACTAGTGCAAAGTTTATTAGTGCGAAGGTTTTTATTCTCTCCATACTTGGGTTGGGGATTGTTACCTTGGCCTTGGTTTTTGGTGGGATTATTTCCCCCAACATTGGTATTAGGTTGAGGATTTTGATTCCCCCAGTGCCCCTGGTTTTGTTTGTTTTTCTTTCCTTTCCCCTTGTTTTTCTTCTTATTTAGATTAGGGGGATTGGTTGTTGTTTGTTATGCATACAGCTACCCTTATGGAGGGGGTGTAGGCTAACTAGAAGAGGGTTGAGGTATCATTGTTGGAGGAGATGTGGTAGTTGGAATTGGGCTAGGAAAATGTTAATAAGGATTCATAGCAACATCACCATAAGGAGAGCTTCAGCAAGGAGGTCCATATCCATTTGTATGCACATGGGGTGTAGGGTAAGAAGTATTGGTGCCTAATTGTGATGAGGATTGATAAGGTTCCTAAGGGGGATTAGGATACCCATGGGATGTTGAATAATATCCCATATAAAGTTGATGGTATGAAGTGTTAACCCAACCATAAGGGTGACCATATCCACTAGGTACAAGAATAGGGTGTGGATAGGTGTTGTAAATAGATTTGATAAGGCCATCAATTGCACGAGATGACCTTGGTGTAGACAAGTCATTTGATAAAGAGTGAAGGGAATCAGGAAGGATGGTGTAAAGGTACCCTAATTGTGCATAAATCAGATCATATTGTTGGGATTTTTGGATGTGTTCTTCCTCGTTCCTAGGAAGTTCCATGGCTACATATTTGGCAATGGGAGGAAGAAGGGATTTCAAGAACTAGTCCATAAGGAAAGTACCACTAATCTCATCTTTACATAAGTCACATCATCTATGCCACTCATGGATGTGGTTTGATATGTGAGTAGTATTTGTTTGAAATAAATTAGTCAAGATTTATATCCCTATGTCATGAAATATTAGGAGATGGAAGAAGGTAAGGAACACCTTGGCTATGGACTCAAAGGTTCTATGAGTGTTATCATGTTGTTGTGTGTACCATTTGGTATCAACAAACATCAAAGTGCATTGTAAAAGTATCAACCTAATTGAATCCTCCATTATGGATTTATAGGAACACCAAAGATGGAAGGACATGATATGGTTATAGGGATCCTCTCCATGATTACCCTCAAACTTAGAGATATATAAGGGAATTTTTTTCAACATATTGGGTAAATTAGGATAATGGTGGATGGGATTGTTAATCAACTTGTTCAAATTAGAGATATTTAAAACAGCCATAAAAGGAATAGAACATTGATTAGAAATGGGTCTTGGGTTATCTCTATCCATGGTGGATATTGGGTTGGATGGGGATGAGGGATATGATAGGGGAGAAATGATCTCAGAACTAGATGTACCAATACCCCTCAATGGGGATGGGGTTTCCAAACTAGATGTGTTATAACTTGAGGGAGGATTAGGGTGGGGAACCCTATTTAATTAGTAGAAAGGATAGTGCATATAATTGGGAACTCAAGTTGAAGGCCTTGAAGCCTATGAGAATATATCCTATTGGGATATATGGTGTCATGAGGAAAATATCTCTCTAAGAAAAACGTTAATCAAAAGGATAAAATAAACAAGACATGGATTAAGGAACTATTAATCAAACACACACACTACGTGCTCAAGTGGTGCATAAGTGGTTTAAAGTGTATTTTAAAAGTGAACAAGGCCTAATTGAAGAAGTTATATCCTATAAAAAGAAAAAATACTCTAGCCTATAAGATCAACTAAAATAGCTCAAAAAAAACCTATACTATGGATGGGGACCTTCCAAAAAACTAGCAATAGGGTGAGATGAGGTCCCTTGCATAGTTGAGTGAAGGTGTGAGAGATAATTATAACTATTGGGAAGTGGGTAGTGAAAGGTCCCAAAGGCCTGTCGAAATCTATTTCAGTTCCCCTCCCTCCCATGAGAGCCACTTGGGTAAGGATACCTAATATTGATCACTAAGCTATCTCTTCATGGACACATGTAACACGTTATATTTCCTTCATGTTGAAATCAAACAGTCTAGGGATCTTCAATAGTGAAAGAGAAAGGAGTCGTAATCACATATCTGCTCCATACCTTGGAATTATTCACTATGAAAGAGCATTCTTATTACTGAATGGGTTGGGATCGTGTCTGAAAGAAATGATTTTGGTTCCATTGAAATTCAAACTCTATGTCTCAATGTAAATGACCAAGGGAAATTATTTGGATTCTTATCCCTAGGGTCCTAACTTAACTACATTTTTTTTTGGTTCCCAAGAGGGCTTAAATGTGTGTTAAGTTAGTTGGTTTATTTTAAGGCTGAGCTTGGCATAATGAACCAAGCATACTTCTTAGGGTGTGATTTCTTGTGCTAGTGACGTGAGAAAAATTAAAATGCTAAAAATAAATGCTTGGAAAAAAATGGTACTGAAATTGAAATAAAATCTAAATAAATATGCAAGTAATAAAACTAAATTACCAAATGTTGGTTTTTCCTTTAATTAAAACATAAATAACTTGCACATAATTCTGATTTTACAAACATAAAAAATTATTTTCAAACAATTATATATGTAATTAGATTTACTAAGTAAAAAAACTTTATTGGAAAGAAAAAAATTGGTAGTCCTAAGGGTCCTTTTGTTTTTCTAAGGGTTATGCAAATATGGACTACACGTGCATTATGTAATAACAAATGGAAATGGTCTATCGTTGTAAGAGACAACTAAAACAATATTGGGCCTATATGTCTCTTTTCTTTTTAATTTTTGAATTGAAAATGGGTTGCATGCGATGAAATAAACCTAAAGGAGTAAATAATAATTAAAATATAAAGTTACATCCTATAGTAGTAAAAAAAATAGAGACCCAAGCCCTCAAGAAATCTCTTGGAGGAAAGGTATTGAAACCCTAGGGGGTTTGTTCTTCAATCATTTGGATTTTTTTTGGGGGGATTCAAGATAATCCTACAATTCAAGAGATAATTAAGAACCTATGAGAGATAAATAAAACTCTAACAACCGCAAAAAAGAAAGAAACATTAAAAAAAAATGGTCCTTGTAGAAACTTGCCTCAAACAATGTGTTGGACCATGTAGAAATGTACCCTGGTTCTTGCATTGGTGAATGAAGGTAATGGATAATTTGTGTGCATTAGTCTCTGGAGGGTCTCTGACACCTATGATCTTGGCTCTACAGGACTCTTGAGTGGTTTTCGTCTTTTGTTACCTGCAATCAGCACACAAAAAGATACAAGAGATTATAAAGACCTGAGAAGCTCATAAAAATGAGAAATAAACCATTTACCTACACACCCACAACTAGGGATCTTGCTATTGTCTCAAATCCCTAGTGTATTCTCCATTTATTAGTGCATATATGAAAATAGAGTGAGTAAATTTGGAAACTTTGTGGTTGCTTCAAGATCACATAAATAAGTGTTAGAAAACTAAAGACCCAACTATATTTCCATGGACATATTTATTTGAAGATTCATGATATTCTTCAGCAGCAGAAAGAAAAGAAAAAAGAAAAAAAAAATGCAACAAAAAAGATATACGAACAAAAAGTAAATCAAAGAATTAAAAAATCATCCATTACTCAAATGACAAAGAAAAATGATATCACCTGTGGAGAAAACCATTGTTGAGATGTTGATCTCTTTCTGGCCTCTCCTTGGGAGGGTTATTTAAGTTCCCAGGGTGTGTGGTCGTTCTCTCCTATAATTTTAGATGATGGTTACAACAAGAATGAGCTCCTTAAGAAACTAGTGTTTTAGAAATGGAGGAGAAACTATAGGGGAAAATATCACCAATGAGGGGAAAATGGAGAGTAAGAGAATGGATGAGTGGAAAATGAATGAGATAATGAAATGGGGAACACTCTCCTACTTTTCTATGAAAAAATTTTGAATTTCTCTCATTACATTTTTTTAAAATTAAAAATAGGAGGTAAAAGTCATAAAAAGGTTTTATGACTTAATTAAGTGAAATTAATTTTAATAAAAGAGTTCCTATAAATTAATTAAAAGGAATATTATGTAAAAGTGGGTTTTATGTCTTTTTGAATGAAATTAAATTTAGGAAAGGGGTTCAATTATGTAAGAGTGGGTTTTATGTCATGGTTCCCATACTATTATTAGGGAATTTCATTACACTTATTATTTTTGTTTTGGTGGTCCACTTTTAGGTGATAACACCATGTACTAACTACACCCAACATTTGTATTGTGCATCTTCTCATAATGAGGTTCCCAAGGCCACATTGTGCATTAGAAGTAGGAAACTTTGTTCATAATTTTTAGTCATGATACCTAAATTTGTGTTTAAATTTAGTGGAAGTATGTTTTATGATGTCATTTTCACTATAGGTGATGTTCCAAGTAATTGGAACTATGATTGAATTTTCTTAAGATTATTTTAAGATGATTCATTTGAGTTTTTTTATTACAAAACTACATTAATCCTTGGTAGGTTCATTTTGATGTAAATGTTTTTTTTTGTTTCTACATCATCATCATCCTCATCTTAATCATTCATTAACATCAAATAAAAAAACAATAGAAAACATGTCCATATATATATATATATATATATTCAAAATCACTTTGTCTTAAAGTGTTCTATGTATACCCAAATTGTGATCTAATTTGGGTATACATAGGACAGTCTAAGAGAAAATGATTTTCATCTTCAACACTATTGGTGTCATAAAGATGAAAAATTATTTTGTCCCACAACATTTTGGGAATTGTCCAATGTCCAATTTCACTATGCATCCCAAGAGATTTTTTTCTTATTTTAGAAATGTTGAGTTTCTTGTTTATGTTTGTCAAAATAAAGGGATACTTTTGATCTAATACGGTTGACCACCTCCTTATACTATCTTTATTTTATTTTATCCTCTTCTTTATCACACCACATGTTCTCGTTAAACTTAGATGTAATAATATTTTTAATATTATCGTTATTCGACAAAATGACTTCTTTATTTGTGAATCCTAATGATTTAGGAAAGACTTGACATCTTTATGACATCCTCACTTTAGTTGTAGGTGGTTTTAGCTTGAGTTTAAGCAATTTTGGAGACACACTTGTTGTCTGTGTTATTTATCTTTATTGTACATTAAGTGTGTAATCATAGTCATGCTCTCAATAATGGAAAGACTCACTTCTATGAGGAGAATAGAATAGGGTGTATTGCCTTCAATTTTGAGATTGTAGATATAAAATACTAGTCATATTTTATAATTATTTGATGTATTAAATATAGATAGAAATATTATTTATAATTTGAAATTATAATTATTTGATGTATTAATTATGGTAGAAACATTCTTTATAATTTGAAATTATAATTGTTTTTTAATAATTTTAAGAAGATCATTATTTATTTATTTATCATTTATAATTTTATTGATATTTTTATTTTTCCATATTTATTTATTAATTATTTTATTTTA
>SNQJ01S0146596.1:14616-28650 GCA_010110895.2 Picea sitchensis
ACTTTAACATTATATCATAAATGTATCATCATTGTATCATAAGAATATAAACATGAGAAAAATCACATCAAATACATAGTACACCATAATTTAGGTGGAAACCCAAATGGTATAAAATCACGGAATGATTTCTTATATATCAAATATTAAATTCATTGGAAGCACCAACTTCACAATTCCCCAACTGCAAATAGAAGGAGGCTACAACCCTCTATTTTTAGAATCCAACTTGAAGGAAGCTATAGTTCCCTGAATTCTCTAGCTCCAACCAAAAGGAGGCTATAACCCCCTAAATCTAAGGATCCAACCTGAAGGAAGCTCAAACTCCCTATGTTCTCTCACACCAACCAAAAGGAGGCTACAACCCCCTTTCCTTTCCCCATCCTACCACCCTGAAATATAAATGTATACCAACTGCCACTACCACTGTCACTACCATTGTCACTGTCACTATCATTGTCACTACCTTTGTCACTGCCACTGTCACTGTCAATATCACTACCTCTGTCACTGCCACTGTCACTGTCAATATCACTACCTCTGTCATTGCCACTGTCACTCTCATTGTCACTACCTCTGTCACTGCCATTGTCACTGTCTCTATCACATCAACCTGCGACCTAAAAACTTGTCACTGTATCCGATCTTTCACTATCACTGTACCATCAACCTGCAACTATGATTGTACCATCAACTTGCTATAACAAAACCTGTACCATACCATGCATCAACTATGTACCAAAAAATGTAGTATAACATGCATCAATCATGTACCATAAGATATGCCAAATGTAGATACCAAAACATCAATGATGAGTATCCAATCAGGTACCACGTACTAGAACACCAATCGCATATAAAACCAATACCATATACCATAGAATCAATCATGTATAAACTTGTACCATATCATCAACGAAGTGCCACAGAGAACCAAAGAATGTCCCTCATACATATGCCAACATACATCAAGTGTGTACCTCAACCATACATCCACATCTCAAAGATGAACCATAACAGTCATGTCATAATCAGATACAATAATATACCTGCATCAACCATGTGTCAAACCAAACATACCTCAAGCGTGTATCATATCATAACCAAGTATAAAAAACACATAAGCATACCTATATCTATGTATCTGACCTGATACACAATATATCTGACATGTACGCTTGCTTCTGACTTCAGGGACTTGGTACTAGCATTACCCCCAAATTTTTCTTTTCCTCGTGGGACTAAGAAATCCTATCACGCGGGGCCTCATGTGACGAGCCCTAAGCAACCCATGGGGATGACTCATGACACACTAGTGGTGTGACCCATGGGGGTCAACCAAACTAGTGTTTCCTTAGAAAACTTCGCTCTTCTCTGCAACCCTTAAACTCCTACACTTCTCACTCATCTCTACCTCATATTTCACCATTGTAAACTTTCACTAGAAGATGTTCAATAGAATAAGTGAGTTAATGTACTTATGAGAGACTCCTTGAGGTGTATTTATAATTTTTCAAAGTAACCTCTCTCCTTAATCTTAGGGGCTTCTAGACTTTCTTGTTACAACCACTTTACCCTTTCATTGAAGACTTGTAATCAACTAGGGGCTTCTTGACCATTCTTCGAGGCTTCTAACTTCACAAGGCCATAACTCCACAATCATGAGGAACCACATGGCATACCACCTATCACGAAACAACATGATGAGGACTATCCATCCATGAGTGAGTTACTTACTTTTACACCATCCTTCATGACTTTTTTCCTTGATCAGTTATGGGTTCCATGACCATACCTTTGGGGCTATCAGACTTCTTCAAGGGTTGAAATCAATGACAACCAATATTTCAATAGTCTCCCCCTTTGGCATTGATGGAAATATTTATGGCATGGTAATACTCATGCTCCTACTCATGCTCCCCCTGTGACCATCGCTCCCCCTGTGACCATTACTCCCCCTGTCTTCATGCATTTGTTTTCTCTCTGTTTCCATGCCTTTATTCTCTCTCCCCATTTGACATCAATGAAAAAGGGTAATTCTCCTTTGGGGATTCTCCCCCTATCTGCAATATTTTGTTTTCTCTTCATGGTGCTTCTTCATGTAAAACTCTGATATATCTGAAAATAATTCAAAATATTCTTTAGTTGTATTCTTCAAGTATTTTGCATCTCTCCCTATGTCTTATTGTGTATGATGTTGTGTGAATCACTAAAGGGAAGAAACTACTCCAAGTTTCTGTCAAAGATACTCAAAGTTATCCCTCGGAAGGGGTTTGGTGAAGATATTTGCAATATTCTCTTTTGTCCGAATGTACTCTAGCTTGATGTTATTCAATGTAAATTTTCCCCATAGAAAGTGAAACTTGATCGAAATATACTTCGTCTTGGAATGCATCACTGGATTCTTAGAGATACTGATAACATTGGTGTTATCACATAGTATTGAAATGGGCTTATTGATGGGATATTTGCCCCATAATTTTGGGTCGAAATCACAACATATCAAGACTGTAAATAAAATATAGAGATCTTCCTTCTAGGACAAGCACACAAAACTGAAAGAATAACTACTTTACTAGGAGAAGTTAGGGAAGGAAAAAGGAGAAAGAGTGCACCTTAAGTCTCTCGTTTGATGTTGATCCCACTCCTTTCTTTTGCTGAGCTCCTAATCCTTTGCTTGAACCAACATGCAAAATGAACACAATACAAGGGCTGCTACGAAGGTAGTTATATGCTCAAAGAGTATACATGTCATATATCATATCCAAAGTAAGCTTAATAAGAAAAAATATACAATGAATACAAGATAGGAGGGAAAACAAACTCTTCTATTAAAACCAAATCGTTAAGGTAAGCTACAACCTTGTCTCTCCTTTGGCACCGCCTCGAAGCCAATTGTTTGGGTTCCTCCAAGAATCCCTCGAGCATCGACTCAACCACTATACTCTTCCTTAGATGGCCCAAATAGGGATAATGATACACCCTATAGCTAGATAAAAAGGGTGTTTCTCAGAGGATTATAGGAAAGGGAGGCTTTCTAGATATTGGTAGCATAACCTTGTACCAAGGGACTTTCCCTCTCTTTATCCCTCAAGGGTGCCTTAATATCTTCCCAAAGAGGTTGGGGGAGTTGCATTTATTTGTGTATGGGCATGAAGACATTAGGAAACACGCCCAACTGACAAACCCTCCCGAAAACATGGAATTATTTTATTTTTCTTGATTTTTGAGGGCATATGTGGGTTGCAAGTTGGAAAGTTGCATATGTTTGCGCGTTGCACTAGGGAAAACTATAGATATGCTCATAAGGAATGTTTTTTAAATGATTTTGGAGAGGCAATTTGGGAAAATGTCTAGCAAGATTTGGGAAAAGGTTAGTCCATGGCACAAATGCATAGGTGTGGCATTTTGTGATATAACAGATTCCTCCTAATGTGTGAGTTCAGAAGGGAAAAATGATGGCCTAAATACATTATAAACTTTGAGAGGTGAGGATGCATTGAAGTACCTCTGAAGGTTCCCAAACAACGAATTCAAGAACAATAGTTGTCAGCAAAGATCTGGCAAGAGTTTTTCTTCCCAAGTCGGGTGATATAAGCATGGATGCCAAAGCAAGTACATTATGGATACATGGTAGATATGAAAGTATGACTAATTTCCATGGCCACGAACAATACATGGTGGATCCATATGATAAATATGAAGTAGCAAGCATGGCCGCGAGGAATACACAATGGATCCTTGTAAAAGTAGATCATAGTCGTGAATAGATACATAGTGGAGCTATGTCTCAAAATCAAGAATAGAGGATATATCGAACCAAGACAATGAACAATATGATCCTCTGTAAATACCAATGTCCATGAGGTGGCCCCATATGAGTCAGGAAGGAGCACATAATATGTGGTGCTCATACTTCACCCAAAGTATTCACAACGATCCGTCTTGGTAAAAGTCTACCCTATGTGAATAGATGTGTTGAAGTTGAACAAAGTGAGACATTGTTTGATTATAGATCCTTGATGTATATCGTTAACAAACACAATACAACCCATTGATGATGATAGTGGGAGTCAAGGTACCATGGTACAATCTAGCAAGTGTGAATAAATGAGATAGCGTCAAACACCTGGTAGAGTCTATTGAGCATGGGACATTGACATATTCCCACTGTAGATAATGAGGGAACCTACCACATGGTTGTAAGCCACAAGGTACCAAAAATAACTCTAGATCCCTCTCCCATATCAAGATGTGTCAGATTTGATGGGAAGAGATTTGTTGGAAGGAAGGCATTAAGGCATCCTCCATCAACCAACATAAGGGGTGGTGGAAGGAAAAATATTTGGAAGAAATCAAATGAAGAGAATAATACTCATGATGATGAGACTGACTTGGGAAGGCTGATTTGCAAGGTATGATACTAACTACAGAATGGCCGACTCGGGTTGAAACTTTCCATTCAACATAAGCATGACACATTATGTGACTTAGTGATCCATATTTTATAAGCAGAACAAATGAGTATAGATATATATTATTAACATTGAGATTTGATGAACAATAACATAGATACAATAAAACTTGGCTTCTATTAATAAAGAAATATGTTGAAACTATAAAATGCAGACTGAAACAAGATTGCCTGAATGGTGGTGGCTTATCTCTGAGAAGAGATGTGACGACTGGGATCATTCGCAAGAAGATGAGTACAATGAGACTCTGAAATCCTTTTTATAGTAAACATGAATTCCAAAACCATAGAAATCCAAAAACCTAACCCTAAGAGATGAAGCGCCAAGATTCGTATGGGCCTTGTTGGGGTAAGTTGGTACATCAACTTCCTATGGTCATAATTTTTGCATACTATCTCCATTTTAGGCGCACAATAACCATTGGAAAGGTATATCCAAGGAATACACATTATTCCATCAGAATCTGACTTTGTGTACAATATAACTGTCATGAGCCATAAAAACGTGGTTTAGGGCCTCAAAACGGCTCTGGATGTTCAAGACCCAAAAACTAGGAAAAAAATGCCAAACTAGAAAACTGCCAAGATGAGCCAGTTCGAATAGGTGGGTGGCCAGTGATATCCAATTGGATCAATCCTCCCCCCTTAGGAAGAAATGATATCCATTGCATTGATTTCCCCCATCAGATGAGGAAATTTCTACTGAATTTGGCCTCGGGTGAGCCACTTTCCTTGGTGCAGGAGTTTCCCTGTTTTGAAAACCCGATAAAGCTAGATCCTCTACTGGAAAGTGACCTTAACCTGTGTGTCCACGATATGATCAATGGAATCTTGTTGCAAGCAATCAAGGTTGATGCGTTTTGGTGTCAATTGTTCTGCTATCTTTGAGGTGTCCAATAATGGTGGAAAATATTGCTGAAGGAGATCCACATTGAACACTGGGTGCAATCTAAGGAAGGGGCGAATATTGAGCTCAAAAGAATTTTTTTCCATAGCCTTGGAAATGGTGTAAGTTCCATAGTTGAGTGGAAGAAGCTTCCAATGGGGCACTGTAAGGAATTATTTCTGCAATTGCAACCAAACTTTGACTCCCACCAAAAACTTGTGTGGCACCTGATGTTGATCATGGCATTGCTTGTACTTGGCATTGGATTTTTGTAAAATAACCTGAACCCATTGGAGGATGTGTTGGATCCGGTCAATGACCCGAGTATCTTTTTCAACTTCATCTTGAGCATGGGATGAGTCTACCTAGGTGGGTGCAAGGGGTAGTGCAACATCCATGGGACCCAATGGTTGAAATCCCATCCCCAACTAAAAGAGGAAGTGGTCGGTTGAGCTATGTATGGATCTATTATAGCTTTGTTGAACATAGGGAATAATCTCATCCCATGTGGGGGATGCTTGGAATTGTACATGCATAGGATATGCATGATCATTCAATTTATGACCTCGGTTTAGCCATCCATCTAGAGGTGGAAGCTAGTGGATTTGGTGAGCTTGGTGTCCAACAGTGACCAGAGGCTCGAACATAATGTGTGGAGGAATCGACTGTCCCGAATTGAGATAATGGTTTGTGGTATTCCAAAATGTACCCATACTCATTCAAAGAAGATCTTGGAAGTGGCCTCAACTGTGATGCTCTTCTTGCAGGCATCCATAATTTCCATCTTGTAAATGCAATCAACAACCAAAAAAACACATTCATTTCCCCACTTGGTGGATGAAAGGCCTAACATGTAGTCAATTGAGATGGACTCCCACAGATTGTGAGGACTAGGAAGAGGGGTGTACATTCATTTTTTCTTAGTGTCTAGTTTGGTAATAGTGCAGGAAGTGTAGGACCTGATATACTTGCTGACATCCTATTGAAGTTTCGACCAATATAAATGTTGTTGTAGAACTACCACTATATTTTCTATGCTGAAGTGCCCTACTACCCGAATGTTGTTGGCTTCCCAAATTAGCTTTCCTCGCTCACTTTATGGAATGCGGAGATGGACCAAACAACACATCATCCCATCCTGAAGATGAAAATTAGTGATAGTTGTGTTTGCATCTTGTTGATATTATGGTAGCTACAGGAGGTATTAACCTTTATACGTAACCTTTTACTAGAATAGAATATTTTGGAAGTAAGACAAACCCTAAACAAAGTTTAAAAACCATGGAAGACAAGTTGAATAAGTAGAATAAGTAATATTGAAGTATTATATGCAGAAAAGGATAGGTCGACCCTGCTTGAAGTGACACATGTTCACTTGGACAGATTAGTATAAATTGAAGACGTCTTGGCTCATTTGTTCACTCACTCAAACACTCTCAGTCACCCAAAAACAATGCACAAGTTTGGAGGGGGAGCAACAACAGTTGCAGTTGTACAATTTTCTCTTTTTTAGTCTTTCTGGTACTTTCACTTGTGCACTACCCTTTGAGAAGGCACACTCTCTTGGTTATTTGTTGGTTATGGTGTGGCTTCCTGGAATCATTCTTTTTGTCAATGGTTAAGGTGATCGGGGGTGGATTTATGCATATGGTGTACCATTGTCTATGGTTAAACGAGCACATTAACATTATTCTAACAAGTTATGGGCCCACACCACCTTCAGGACAGTCTAACCACTGGAAGGTAGTATGGCAATTCTTTGTTAAGCTCGTTGTGGCACCAGTTGCAGCTGCAACTAGGGTTTCTGATTTTGTAGCTGCAAAAAACCCTAATCCAACTCTTTGGGCACCTTTAGTGAATCATTGGACCTAATTTATGGATATTCTAGTGTTCCCTCAACCAACAAAACCGTCAAGTTTGAGTTTTTGGGTCAAATTCAAAGTTTGATTTTTCAAAGTCAAAGGTTGACTGGTAAAATTCAAAGTCAAAGGTTGAATTTTGGTCAAAATTGATTTTTTTGGTCAAAGTTGAAATTTCAGGGTTTCTAGCTTGTTTTAATCATTGAACCTTTTTTATTCAGTTTCTAACCTCTTCTTGTCAAGATGGTGTCTAGTTTCAGATTAGAAGACAAGCCGAATGATGCTGCAAATTTCAAAGGTATGCACTTGTATATGGTTTTCATTTTATATCATCTAGAAAAAGCATGAGTTTGTTTTTCAGCAAATGTACAAGAGACCTTGTCCAAGAAATGATCTTGGATTCAGTACATTCAGAGGAACAAGTAGTGAAGACTCCAGGTTTGATTATTTAAAATTGATATGTCTCTAGCGGTTATGGAATTATTATGATCTTATGCTGCATCTTGATCTATTAAAGTTATGATCATTATACTAACCCCTTAATACTAGAGATACACTTGTTGATCTCATCTCTAGGTGATATTTTTTTTCTTATGTAAATGATTATTTCTTACGAGATGAAGTTGATATCCTTTAGGAGATATTCTTGGTTACTATCGTAGACTCTAGGAAGGATATATTCAATGGAGGATACCATGGAGTTTTTTTGTTCTTGTTTCTTGTTTCGGGAAGGTCATAAGAGATCAATCTGAGAGGGATTTAGACTCAGAGGGAGTCAGTGATCAATAAGAAGCCAACATAGTTTCGTGACACTTTGCAGAATGAAAAGGGGCATGCAACAAAAGAAAGTGTGGTCTGAGTATTCTCTCAGATAGAGGGAGTTGATTTCAAAGTTTGAGATGAAGGATCTTGATTGGATTGGAAGCGTGGATGGCACCAAATCGGATATTCAGTGAGGAGATTGAAGAGGCTTATCATGATGGAAATGAAGTCCATGGCCACACCTATGACAACACATATGAGGAAGTTGTGTGACGAGATAGACATTTTCTTTGCAGAGAGTACCTTGTTCCAGTATATGGTTGAGCCATGACTGTATTATTGGGTTACAATAAAGCATGAAGGTACCTATGTTGTGGTATAGTGATGTAGGAGCATCACTTCACGTCAGCAATGCGCCAGCTAGCCAACACATTCAACATGTATCCAATGGAGGAGAGAGGCACTAGCCCTCTCAATTTTCAAATTTGAAAATGTAATAACTATTGCAAGGCCAAAGAGCCACACATATGCCTTTGTGCATGTAGTAGCTAGATTCACCTTTAATGGTTGACAGGATGAAGATCTAGATCCGATTCAGACTAGACAACCATTGAATGTAATTCATTGCAATTAATGTGAGTAGGTGAGATGGAGGGAAGAGCTCAAGGAGCCCCTCTTTGTAAAATATCTTGGTATCTACAATTCAATAGAGAATGCATAGGCGGATTGAGATAGGAGGAAGAGAGTCGAGACTCTGTTGCAGTTCGAGCTTACCCATATTGTAAACAGACATTCATATTAATACAAAGAGAAGTTTTTCCTGCATGAGATTCTTTGTGTGTTTATGTGTTCCATGAATGTCATTTATGTGTTTATATGCATATGCTGTAGATGTATGTTAGGTTCCATCTGCAGGGATAGATAGAGTCCTCTATCTATTGGGTTTTATGATTTCAGTCTAGGTTCTTAGTGGCCGAATGCAAGGGGTTGTATGATAGAGTGATGAAGACTCTGTGGGCCAGTGTAAAGAGTGCACATCTGATTTCTGTATTGAATTTAGGAAAGAATGTGCCAGGAGGGCTCACCAGAGGAATCATTAACTCAGGGGAGAAGCCTCAAGGTTGATGAATACCTTGGAGGTAAGACTGTGCAGAGGAAGACACAGAGGATAAGACAAAATTATTGAGGATTCTGTAGAACTCTGCTAGGAGGGCATTGAGCGAGTGTACGAGAATAACTCTGTTTCAAGTTCAGAGATAAGACAAGTGTCGAAGGAAGACCCTTACAGAGTTACTAAATACTCCGTGGCTCAACAAGGAGTGCTTGAGCAGGAGGTTTCCAGGAGGGCAATTTCATCTCTTTGAAGGATAGAATAGATAGAGACCTTTTGAGGTCCGAGGAGTTGAAGCTCAAGGAGGAAAGAAGAGTTGTTGAATACTCTGGAGGGAGACCTGTGCAAGGAATGCACCAGGCCAACACTCAGACGAAGTGTTGAAGGACAACCATCTGAAGTCTCGTCAAGCACAAGGAGTGTGCTTAGAGGCGAACTATTTCCAAGTTCATAAGGTCAGGAGAGATAGCACTAGAAGCGTGAGAGAGTGGACTTATTACAAGTCCCAAAGCTCAGGAGGAGTAGTACATAAACTACACGCAGAGCACAAGTACGCGCCATGGCCGAGGTTAAATTCCATTAGCAAATCTCAGGAAGGATAGTGTTTTCAGGACATAGTTGAGACCCATAAATCCATGCTTGCAGGTGATAGTTCGAAGGTGAAGCCTTCAAAGCGTCGAAATCTTCCAAGTCTGGGAAGAATGCCAAAGCCCAGGAGGGGAGAACAAAAATCGTTAGATCAGCTATAGAGGAGAAGATCCGGACTGTTGAACCTCACATCCAGGCTCACAGGAGAGTGCACAAGAGGAACAGATCTGAGCCATTGGATCTGGAAATGTGTGGACCAATAACCATTGGATCCAGAGGAAGTGCATGAGGTTTAGTCCTTTGGAGTGCATATGAGGAGAGCCGACTTGCAAAGTCGCGAAGTATCAAAATCATTAGGACTATCCATTTGAAGGGACACATGGAGTGCAATCAATATTTCACCAACCCACACATCAGAAAAGTCAAAGGGTAAACTTGCAAGAACTCATGAAACACGAAAATCGTGAAAAGATCCTAGCCATGGATCAAGGAGTGATCTGGACCATTGATTGTCCAAGGAGAAATACTGGCATTTCGGGGATCGAGAGAATGGGGGTGAAATTTATTTTGACCTTGCGATATGCGAAATCCCAACGCACTCAGTAGTGGACCCTGCTGAGGTAGTGGGTCTTCATCAAGTGGTATCAGAGCAGAATTTGGTCTATATATTTCAGGCGAAAGGGACTAAAGGAGAAATTTTGGTAACCTTAGGTGGTATCATAAGTTGTAATTCATCTATATACAGTAGGTAGGAGGAAGAAAATGGCTACTGAAGGCCATGAACGTGGTCCAAGAGAAGACCACAAGCAAAAAATAAAGGCTAAGATAGACAATGAGCTCAGCGAGATAAGGGCAAAGATGGAGAATCTTGCATTTAAAATGCAACAGGATGCAAAGTTACATTGGGTATATGAGTGGCCCATAAAGAAGAAGGTGAAATGGCCAGTTAAGAGATTATTGGCTAGAGGACAATAGAAGATGTTAAGAGTGTGGCTGAGGTATGTTGAAAACCTCAAAGCTGAAAAGGAAGTGGTTCATATCTGTGAGCCAGAAACTGGGAAGAATCTTAGTGATGATGAGGAGGAGAGATTAGAGGATCTCATAGACTTCCAGGTAGGTAGAGAGGAAATCCCATATTGCCAGGTGGGAAAGGGAGAGAAGATGAGATTGTCTGACAATCTCATGAACTTAGAGGTGAGCTCAGATCAGCAAGAGGAGATGATAGAGGAGGATCAAAAATACCTTCTGATCATTGGGGGAATTGAGATATTCCTTCCACATAGTCGAGTTGAGGATATAAAATGTGTTTCAGATGAAAAAATTGAAGAAGGACAACCAACAATTATTGTCATAGAAGAAGAGAAGGAGCAGACACCGATGTTTTCCCTAGTAGGAGGAGAAGAGCATTCACAAGAATTGCTAGAAATTTTCAGCCAGCAAGCTGAACAGGGGGATAACTGCAGTACTGGAGGCTGCAGAAGAGGAAGAGGAGGAAGAAAACAACATGGAATTTGTTGATCTATGTGAAGAATTGGAAGCCCTAGAGAGAAGGATGATAGTGCAAAGTCAGCACATCCAACAGATCAGGTTGGAGATAAATGGAGCATACCAGCCCAAGGAGCAGTTGGAGGAAGCGGGAGTTGAACCAGCAGAGGTACAAGAGGAGCTGACAGAAGCCAATCTGTCAGAAGGAGAAGCTGAGCATAAGCTCAGTGACGAGACTATAGAGCTGGAGTCTATAGCAGAGTTGCAAGTCAAGGCCACAGAGGAAGAAGACACGTGGGAGATCAATATGATTTTCCCTTTTATCAGCATGAGGAGATGCACCAAAACAACCTACATAGAGGAGGAAGCCATCCATTAGAGAATATGGAAGAGGTAATTGAGGAAATCAGAAATCTAATGTTGAGGTCAGCAGAAGCTTTCAGCAAAGGGAAGTTGAACAGAGGGAAGCCTACCATAGCAGCAGGGAAGAAGCAACAACAACAACAAAGCAGTGGAGCAGATGGACAACTCCAAAAGATAGTTTTGGATCCAGGTGGATTTCAACAGAGCTGCGAAGCTCATGAGAAGGAGCTCATGAATTTTTTGCAACATTGGAGTATGATGCAGGAGCATTGCTTCAGGTCAGCAACGCGCCAGCTAACCAGCACATTCAATGCGCATCCAATGGAGGAGAGAGACACTAACCCTCTCAATTTTCAAATTCGAAAATGTAATAACTATTGTAAGGACGAAGAACCACAGAAATTCCTTTGTGCATGTAGTAGCTAGAGTATCCTTTAATGGTTGACAGGCTGAAGATCTAGATTCAATTCAGACTAGACAACCATTGAATGTAATTCATTGTAATTAATGTGAGTAGGTGAGATGGAGGGAAGAGCTCAAGGAGACCCTCTTTGTAAAAGATCTTGGTATATAGAATTCAATAGAAAATGCATAGGCGAATTAAGATAGGAGGAAGACAACCGAGAATCTATTGCAGTCCGAGCTTACCCATATTGTAAACAGACATTCATATTAATACAAAGAGCAGTTTTTCCTGCATGACATTCTTTGTGTGTTTATGTGTTCCATGAATGTCATTTATGTGTTCATATGCATATGTTGTAGATGTATGTTAGGTTCCATTTGCAGGGATAGATAGAGTCCTCTATATATTGGGTTTTTGTATTTCAGTCTGGGTTCTTAGTGGCCGAATGCAAGGGGTTTCATGATAGAGTGCTGAAGACTCTGTGAGCCAGTGCAAAGAGTGCACATCTGATTTCTATATTGAATTCAAAAAAGAATGTTCCAGGAAGGCACACCAGAGGAATAATTAACTCATGGGAGAAGCCTCAAGGTTTCTGAATACCTTGGAGGTAAGACTTTGTAGAGGAATACATAGAGGAGAAGACATAATTATTGAGGATTATGTAGAACTCTGCCAGGATGGCATCGACCAAGTGCAAAGAGTGCACAAGAAGAACTATGTTTCGAGTTTAGAGATAAGAGAAGTGTCGAAGGAAGACACTTACAGAGTTACTAAATACTCCGTGGCTCAGCAAGGAGTGATTGAGCAGGAGGTTGCCAGGAGGGCACTTTCATCTCTTCAAAGGGTAGAATAGATAGAGACCTTTTGAGGTCTGAGCAGTTGAAGCTCAAGGAGGAAAGCATAGTTGTTGAATACTCTGGAGGGAGACCTATGCAAGGAATGCACCAGGCCAACACTCAGACGAAGTATTGAAGGACAACCATCTGAAGGATCATCAAGCACAAGGAGTGTGCTTAGAGGTGAACTATTTCCAAGTTCATAATCTCAGGAGAGATAGCACCAGAAGAGTGCGAGAGTCGACTTATTCCAAGTCCCAAATCTCAGGAGGAGTAGTGCATAAGCTACATGCAGAGAGAAAGTACGCACCAGGGCCAAGGTTAAATTCCATTACCAAAGCTTAGGAAGGATAGTGTTTTCAGGACACGGTCGAGACCCATACATCCAGGCTTGCAGGTAATAGTTCAAAGGTGAAGCCTTCGAAGCGTCGAAATCTTCCAAGTCTAGGAAGAACGCCAAAGCTCAGGAGGGGGGCACAACATCCATTAGATCAGCTGTAGAGGATAATATCTAGACCATTGAACCTCACGTCTAGGCACACAGGAGAGCGCACAAGAGGAACATATCTGAGCCATTAGATCTGGAAGCGCGTGGACCAACAGTCGTTGGATCCAAAAGGAAGTGCACGAGGTTTAGTCCTTTAGAGTGCACAGGAGGAGAGACGACTTGCGAAGTCACAAAGTCCTGAAATCATTAGGACTATCCATTTGAAGGGACACGTGGAGGGCGATCTGTATTTTTCTGACCCACACATCAAAAAATTCAAAGGGTAGACTTGCAAGAACTCATGAAATACGAAATCGCGAAAAGATCCCAGCCGTGGATCAAGGAGCGATCTGGACCATTGATTGTCTAGGGAGAAATATCAGCATTTTTGGGATTGGGAGAACAGGGGTGAAAGGTCTTTTGACCTCACAATACATGAAATCCTGATGCGCTCGGTAGAGGACCCTGCCGAGGTAGGGGGTTTGCATCAAGTGGTATGAGAGAAGAATTTCGTCTAAATATTTCAGGCGAAAGGGACTAAAGGAGAAATTCTGGTAACCTTAGGTGGTATCAAAAGTTGTAATTCATTTGTATACAACAGGTAGGATGAAGAAAATGGATATTAAAGGCCATGAATGTGGTCCAAGAGAATGTTATAAAAACAGGACCTTGGAGCAATAAAATAAAACAAATGCGGAAACAAAACACAGAAGATACACAATACAAGAGAGACACAGATTTACGTGGTTCACCCAGTGTGGGCTACGTCCACCAGAG
>SNQJ01S0146596.1:38186-52547 GCA_010110895.2 Picea sitchensis
CTTGAAAAAAAGGAATAAAAAGAATGCTATTGTACAGTGGAGGAAACAAGTGTCACGGGGAAGAAAACTAGTTCCATAGCATAGGGAACATACCTATGCTCAATGCAAGGAAGTGTGTGCATGATAAGGACACTAGGGGAATGTTCTCTCCAGGGATAAGGTGACAATTCACAAAGGAATAAAATGCGGATAATAGGAATGTATAAGAAGTTGGTTCAATGAGAGCATGTTGAAGCCACTGTTAGGCATAAAAGCACGAGTAGTCAAAATGCAATGTAGTTACAAATCAAATTTGGGAATTAAATCTCCCATGGTGGTGTTTTTCGTAAGTTTAGTCTCCAAGGCCCGGAAAATAATAAAATAATATGAAGGAGAACTCTTCTGGCCAATATTGGACCAGAGTATTCCCTTTTCGTAAATAATTAGTTCGGTCCAGAAAAGGGTTAAACTTATACCGAAAATACCTCTTCAAATCCATTTTATGAGTGTGACAGAGACAATATCACTCGACCATATTTTCATATTTAAGGAGTCTGAAAAGAGATTAACTATGGACTCCCTTGTCCTTTTTCGTAAATTTGGTC
Source organism: Picea sitchensis (assembly GCA_010110895.2). Taxonomy (NCBI): domain Eukaryota; kingdom Viridiplantae; phylum Streptophyta; class Pinopsida; order Pinales; family Pinaceae; genus Picea; species Picea sitchensis. Next base: position 38,771 of record SNQJ01S0146596.1, read on the forward strand.
TCCTGAGTTCGAAAAAGTATAAAACAAAACTGAGGAAAAATATTAGTATACTTTTTTTGTAATTAGTCTATTCATTTCGAAAAAGGGGTAAACTTGTGCAGAACATACGTTCCTTCAGGACCATTTAACGAGTGTAAAAGGAACAACGTCACTCTACAATATTTTTAATTTTAAGGAGTATGAAAATAGCTTAACTATGGACTCCATAATGTTGTTGTGGTAAGCATATAAGGGAGGGAGTCTTGCGGGTAATGGCCAGAAAAAGAGTGAGTAAGAAGCATGAAGTTCAAATGAAAATTCATGGCAACGATTAAACAAGACTCCCGAGCCTAAAAACAACTTGCAGCATGAGCACCAGAATACAAGGGGATTCTAGACTAAAGCACCCATGGAAGAAGGTATGCTCTACCATAAAAAAATGACGCTTTGGAGCAAAGAGAAAGGTTTCATCACTTTTTAATGGGGTCGACCCTAGGTTTAAGAGGCAATGGAAACTGATAATGAAAAAGTTCAGGTGAATGCAACCTACCCTAAATGCCAGTGATGAGAAAATTACTTTCCCAAGGCCTTTTAAAAAGTTGAGCCAATCGACGACAAGAATATGAAGAGCATCCACATTAGCCTAAGACCTGCAAAAAGGGATCATAGAACTACAAAAGATTGACCATTAGTTGAAAATTTGGAAAAATATTGAAACTATAGGAAGTGGGTTCTCAAAATTTAATAAATATTGGTTTATTTACCTCTTTACCATTCCATTTTTACCATTCTTCCAAAAAAAACAACCAAAGTGACCAGAACCCTTGAAGTTCCAAATGAAGGATTTCAGAGCTTGGAGAAACTAGATCTCTTGCCACCTGAAACAAGTAAGTATTTTCACCTTACCCTTCATTTCATTTACTTATTTCTCCAATTTCATGGAAAAATTGGGCTTAAAACTCATTTATTCAACTCATCTTTGCACAACCGTGGGATGCCTTAAGGAAACCCGTGGATATTTGCAGCTAGTGGAAACACTTGTCACAGATATCCGCAAATGTTCCAACTGGAGGTCGCGAGTGCTCATGGATCTTTTTTAAAAATAAAATCTAACTCAAAATTGTCTTGGAAATTGGGTAGGATGTTTGTTCATTGGAGAGAATGTGAACACGAAGAGGTGGACCGGGAAGTATTCGATGATGACAAAGCTAATCAAGCTCTATGTGCATGTGGCATGTGCAATTTTTTTCAAATTCTTGGTATGAGGGCTCAAAGGATATTGTTGAATATCTTGGTTGAGTACTGGCACCCTGATGTCGAGGCATGCATACTCGTTGGGCAATCAATGACCATTACTGTGGAAGATATTTACTTCATTACTAGTTTGTCCAAGAGAGGGGAAGTGCCAAACTTCCAAAATCATGGAGGAGGATGGAGTATCATGACTACATAAACGAGTATTGTGATGCCGACACTGAGAAACGTGGATCACAAGTTCATATCAAATAGATAACCAATTTGAGTCTTTGATTCATCCTATATACCATGGTTCGGATTGTGGGATCCAACTCCTTGCACTTGGCATTACGGGCACAAATGCAGCATGGGTTTGAATGCTTACGACCCACAATGTATGACTGGAGCACCACAATGCTCAACCACATGAAAACAAAGCTTACTAATTGCAAGCTTAGGAAAGCCAATAATTTTTTCTTCGGGAGTGTCCTATGCACTTTCTTCTTTGAGAGGGTTCCTATGATGAGCCCAAGGACACTTACGACCATGGCCAACCATGGTTTGATGGACTGAGCTCATATCTCACCTAGGAGTGGAAAAATGTCCAATCCATATGATGAGAGTTTCTTTAGTTGGTGGGAGCAACATACTCCCTTTATCGAGGATTATCCTTATGTGGGCATCGACTTCACCAATGATCCTGACGTCATCATTCCTCCTGAGGACGAGCCACGGGACATAGGTAATTTGTCACTTTGTATTATTTTAATTTTTTATATTTCAAATATATATATACATAGAAACATAACAAGTTATATATTTTTGTGAGATCCAAAATACTAACAAGTATTTTACCTTTATGTAGATAGAGCACCCGTGATGTCAACTAATGTCCCGCGACATAGCCGATGAGATAGAGAGGAGGAAAGACCCAATGATGATGCAACTAGGACCTTGCATAGTGTGGGAAGTAACTTTGAGGGCCTCACTTGCAATGTACCCATGGATACCATTGATAACCTCCCTGTAGGCATGCATCGTCATGTCGTGGGGGTAGTTAGGCCATGAGTACAACTTTTTCGATGTTTGGAAAACGCCGTCGTATATTATGATAGAGTTCATCAACCTCAGGCCTAGATAAAATATGTGCTCATAGCACAATTTTTGTAGTTATACGACATTATATGACATTCAGGGGCTAGGGGCCCCACATTTTGTAATTATAGACATTTTTTGATATATATATATATATATATATATAATTTTTTGTGCGTTAAATACATTTTTTACTTTATTTGCAAATGTGAAATATTTACATGTGAATGTGTGTTCTTACGTTACTGGTGATGTAAATACTAATCTAAAACATAATTATCATAGGCATCATCTAATTCATTATCTCTCTTAGGAACATGCTCATAAGTAATAAAATCAAATGAATGCTCTAGAAGATGTACCCTACGGAAAAAAACATAACAGCACCGGATCACATACTCGATACAAGACATTTAACTGTGAAGCCACCAATTGTGAATCCATGAACACTTGAAGGCGATTAATTCCACATGACAATGTATATCGCAAAAGATCAATAACTATGCTATACTCAACAACATTTTTAGTAGTCACCCGAGACACACACCTCCAACGGACACTAATAGACTAGAAGGAGAATAAATCACCCAAGCAATAGATGGTAAGTGTTGATAATGGCGACTAGCGCCATTCATGAATCCGAAGTAGATCAATGACTGCTCGGGCATCTACCACACACCAAAATCACACCAATCATTAATGAAACCAAAGGACAAAAATAATTCTAAATAAAGTTATGTACAAAAATGAACAATAGTTACGAACGTGTTAATGCTCAATCCCTCAGACTAGTACTTCTTGAGATAGATCCCATTTCTAGACTCCGACAATAGATTAACTTCATAATCTGTGAGCTTGTAAGATCCTTTTTCTAAAACATATCGTATCGCATAAGGGTTGTACCACATAGGCTTAAAATTGTAGACCCCCAAATAATCCTTGTCCTAGTCATAGACCAACACAAGGTATCCCTCATATAAAACCCTAGGATGAATGGATTTATCATACTGAGACTTGACACACTTCGTGTTTGCTTCGTTTGATAAATATTCATCTCTATGTTACTCGTCAAGATGTACAAGATAAGCTAAGATCTCCTTGAGCTGGGTCGTGTTAGGAAGGAGCTCAACCGTGATTTTAAGTGAATAAACCTCACACTCAATCATAAAAACTTCTTCCACTTCGTGGATGAGTTGGAAAGGTGAGAAACCAGTAGAATTTTTGACTGAGGTCCGGTAAGCCCACAAGGTCGGATATAACATCAAGTGCCAGTTTTTTCGAGCTGAGTTAACCGTTCTTCTTAGTATCTTTTTTAATGATTTGTTCATGGATTCAACTTGACCATTGGCCTGGGAATAGTATGGAGGAGAATACTCCTGTCTAAATACTAGTTTTGATGCTAGATCCGACATCATGCGGTTCTGAAAGTGATTGCCATGGTCGGTGACAATATCTCTTGGAACCCCGAACCTAGATATGACCTGATTAAAGATGAAGAGTGTTGCATTTTTCCCATCATTAGAAAATGTTGTCATAGCCTCGGCCCATTTGCTAAAGTAGTTGATGGCTACAATAATGTAATGATGCCCCCTAGCTGAATCCAAGTGGCATGTCATGAAATCTACCCCCCACTTGGTGAAGGGGCCAATAGTAATAACGAGAAACATGGGAGTGGGATGTGCACACATTTTCTTAGTGAATATTTGACATGGGTGACACTTATTGACTGCCTCAATACAATAATTGAATATCTTGGGCCAAAGTATCATGCACGCAAATTTTTTTGGGATGTTGCAAACCGAGATAGGTGACCACCACATGCTCCACTATGGAAGTCATTCAACACAGGCTCTGCCTCTTCAAAATTCAATCAACAACAAAGAATCAAGTCCACCCAATGTCGATACAATGTGTCAATGATGATGAGGTATATTTTATCCATGTGATGAACTCATTGTCACTCGTCTCGTGAATAGTTTGGAGGGAACTTCAGAGTTTGGAGATATTTAATAATATCCCCATACCACGGGTCAGAAAAAGAGATGAGGAAAATATGTTCATCCGGAAATGAGTTTGTCATTTCGCTTTCCTCATTCTCAACTGGGGATTCCAACATTAACTTGGAAAAGACAAAATACTTCTTAGACTTCACAGATGCAAAGTCCAAATCAAAATCTTGAATCACAACAATCCATTTGTTATACTTCATGCCAATAATTCGCCTAGTCAACACGTATTGGAAATCATTAACGACGTCGATAACAATTGTATTACGTAGTAGAATATAGTGTCAAAGCTGTTGGACAACATGGAATGCTGCCAATTCCATATTTTCAACGTGTGAATACTTGTGTTCAGGACCTATAAATGTTTGACTTAAATAATAGATGGCTTTCTCTTGGATCTCATCATCTTCCTAAATAATAACCATGCCAATAGATGATTCGACGGCTGCCAAATAAAACAAGAAATCATGGTTGTAGTTAGGGGGACTCAACAAAAGAATCGAAACCAAATATTTCTTTAACACATCAAACAAATGTTGTGCGGATTCATCCCAGTAAAATGGGACTCCTTTCTTTAAAAGGAACATAAAACCTTTCGTGATGTTGGCATAGTTCAACACGAATAGCCGGAGAAAATTTGACTTTCCCTGTGTTAGTCACTAAAGTTGCTTTTGACTGTGAGAGGGAAATCTAGGTCATCATCAAGTTATTGCAATGGTATTTATGAAGGGTTTTCTAAATAGGTTTTAGAAAATGGTTGAAAGTTGTCTCAAGGATTCAATAAAATATATAACTCAATGTAAAAGCAAGTAAACATCCCACTGGCTTAGTAAATGACAGACACTTTAACAGATTAGATGATACGGTAAATAAAGAAAGGAAAGTATGTGAGTATCTAATTTGTCAATTCACATATGGATTTCTCATTCCAAAATATCATTAAGAAACAAGAACATGTACTTGAAAACAATCTTAATTATGAACAAAAAACAGTAACATTTTCACCGTTTTACTCACAATCAAGAAATCATATGCTTTGCAACAAAATAAATGTATGCAAGTAAGAAAAGAAACAGATAAAGATATGAAAAGAAGATCTAACCATCAACATTCTTTTTACATTTAGTGCCAATATGAAATATTGTCTTGTCTTACAGTGGAATCTTTACAAAAATATCCCTTTAATGCTCAACTAATCGACCCTGATACAGTATTTACAGTGTCTTTTTAAAGCATACATATTACTCCTGTAGATCCTATTTTTTAGATTACAGTTTTGCAATAGGATCATATCAATTGACTATTTCCTAGGAGATAAATCTCATACGAGCACTTCTAATGCCTATAATGTAGTAGGCTCAACAACCAATCCAAATATAGATAAGGAGACAACTTGATAAAGCTTTGAAAATCCCACTAAAAGAGGAATACTATCTTGCTGAGCTGGTTCATCTGAAATATCAAAAAGTTCCATTTGAAAAAAATACTAAGAAAAAAAATGCTCATATTTACTATATTGGTAACAACATTGAGCAATCAAAACTAAAGCAGATTTTCCTTGGATTGTCATGGTATGATGACTGTAGAGCTCTAGTGTCTCTCTGTTTTAGCTTAGTTGTTAGCACAACATTATGCCAATATAATCTTATATTGGATTCTCTTACCTCCTTTAGAAAGGCCTTCTTCTCTTTCCTCTTCCTTTTTAAATCTTGTATATTTTCTTGTTGTTTAGCATTCCATTTCTCAACAAAGGATTCTTCTTTCTTCAATTTCTTAATAATACTCTACAACTCTTTTACTCTGTCCTTTTCTTTCCTTTCTTCCACCTTGAATTCTGGATATTCTTCAACTGGGGCAGGTGAGTTCAAATATATGGAAGCTTGGGGTTTCCTTAGTTTAATTACATATTTTGAAGATAGCCCAGTACTAAGGTCCTCTTCTTCAGTGCTTTATGAGTCTCTGGTTTTTGGAAGATCTTGCACCTGGTCTATTTCTGGAAAAGATAATTTTTCTCATCATTAATTGCATCTGTGCCTTTGAATGTAGATTAAGAGACTGAAACTAAATTTGTAGTTTCCCTAGTCATAGGTCTCCTTGAATACTCTACAATTTTTTTTCCCTTTTCTCGTTTCTTCTTATGTTCTTCAGATTCCTTCTCTGATCTATGTAAAGAAGATGCCAAGGCCTGTTTTTTGATCTCTTTCTTAGAATCTTATTAATTGTCTTCTATGATAATGAGGTTTTCCTTCTTGATAGAAGGATGAAACATGGCTTTTGAATTCAGTCTGAATTTGTTTGCAGCTCGGGTAGAATTTCTTCTAGGATATTTAGGTACAAGTGTCTTCTTATTACTTTGTTTCTTACCTTTTGCAGTCTTCTTTCCTGTAGCTTGTTTCTTTTGTTTAGTTGGACTTTGAACTGGGCTTGTAATGTAATCTTTATGTTCATCAGATTCCCTTTTAATATCTGGATCAAAATGGATATCAGGCTCTTTATCCATTTTAAGTTTCTTACATGTACTAGTAGTTCCTTTCTCATTAAATTTACCCATAGGAAAATCACCAATGGCTTGTTGCGTTTGTAATTTTCTCTTGCTAGCACGAGTTACCCTAGCTGCAGGGGAATTTTCTTTCATCAAAACCTTAGTGGCTTGAGAAGTTTGTTTACCTTTTCCAAGATTCTTCTCCTTGCCAGTTTTAGACTTAGTTTCTTGTAGATTAGGTTTTAATTATTGGATTAACCAGTCCCAAGGCCTACGAACTAAATTTAAGGAAAATACTACCAATGTTTTGATCACCCCTTGATGAAAAAGACTATTTTTTGCTGTTGCAGGATGTGACTGAATCCTCTTAGACATATTAGATAAAAATTTTAATTAAAAATAAGGTAGGTTAAGAGGGTAATCACCATTTACATGGATTAACAGTATAATATGATAGAGATGAACCAGACAAAAGATTCCTTCACATGTAATGTACCTATGGATAATCAATAGAGAAATATGCCATTCTTTCCTCATGTAGTTGTGTGGAATACCTTATATCCAATTGGGGTTTTTAATTTTTGGAATTAAAAACTGATTTACAAACTCCATAACTACATTTTCTTTCTTCCACCATCTTTCCTCGTATACTGGTAACCTGCAAGCTTTATATATGGAATGATCTGTCATGTGCATGAGAAGTTTACCAACTACAGATTCGAAACCATCAAAATTCTGTGAAAATGTCATAGAAATATGCTTGTCATGACCTTGGAATGTCAAGAAGAATTCGAACCAACCAGCATCCTTAAACTTCTGTGCCATCTGAGGAAATGGTTCGAGAAATTATGTCCCTTCTGGCTCCAGTCTGGTTATCTGACCACTCTTTTTGGGTGCCATGACACTGATACACTCCTGTAGAAACTCTGAGAATATCGAGGGTTTGATATCCAACTTTTGAGGGTTGTTGAAAACTGAGAGTTATCTATTTACCTGTAAAGCATGTGTAGAATGATAGACATACTAAAATAGGCAGATTACGATTTGATTCATATGGAATAATAATCAGGCATGTTTATTTTATGTCAAGGTGGTGAGTACAACCCGATCCTATGAATTAGTTGTCATCATAAGAGTAACAACCTCGAATAGTTCATATAGAGATGTGTAGATCCTCTAGTAATGATTTTGAATGTTAGAACACGATCTGGGTAATGTGGCGCATGCAAAACTATCATTACTCATGGTGCTGCAAGAATAATGTTATTCTTGTCGCGCCCTTTCCACTTTGACAAAATTTGAAAATTCAAATGAGGAGAGGACAAGTGATCTGATAGAAATATTTTATATCATATCCCAATCTTTGAAAACTTAAAAAAAATTAAAATGTGCATAAAAAATATTTAGAATAAGCTTTCAAGCCAAGAAGGGAAAAACAAAGTTTATCAAAAATTATGGAAAATAGGTAGAAAAGGGACTAAAGACACTCAATTAGTCAAAAAAAAGGTTAAGGACTAACACTGGCTCCTTCTGGGGATAAAGTTTCATGATGAATATTTAAGAACTGATGACCAATGCCTTCATATCCTTCGTATTCACTTTCTTTCCCTGCTCTGTCATTCTTTATTCAAAACCAAAAAAATGTAAAGAAGCAATTTCATTGGGTATATGGAGTCTTTATTTGAGCTTAAAATTAAAACCTACTGTACAAATTGAACTTTCTGAATGATTTTAAAAGAATAATGTTTCAGGAATCTCCCATTTACTAGGGCTCCTAAAATCTCACTATCATCCAAATTGTGTAAGAGAAAGGTATTGTTGTTCATGACCTTGGCTAGTTTGAAAGAACCATACCATAAGTTGTAAAACTTACCATGTTTAGCTTTGTCCTCTCTTCTAGCATCCCATCTTAATACAATATCTCCCTCTTGAAAAATATCCTTCTTTGTCTTTTTATCAAAATTTTCTTTAACTTTGCTCTGATGAATAACAACTTTCTGATCCATCTTTTCTCTACTCTGTTGAACCTCTATAATTTGGAAAACTCTCCTTTGAATGTCATTGGGTTCTTCTAACTCATCTTATAGAAATTTAAGAACAGGTAAACCCAATTGAGTTGGGAAAAAAACCTCTGTTCCATACACTAAAGGAGAAGTTCCAATAGATTTCTTAGTACTGATCTGATCAGCCCATAGGGCAAATTTTAATTTTGAATTCCATGACCTTTTATTTGATGTAAGTAATTTTTTAATAATCCTTATGAGGCTTTTATTGGATGATCCTACTAACCCATTGCCTTCGGGATAATAAGGAGTAGAATGGACCAATTTGATTTTATATTTATTGCAAACATCAACCATTGAATTTGATTTGAAAGATTGAGCATTGTCAGTAACCAACTTCTTAGGACAACCAAATCTAGAAAAAATATGCCCTTCAAGAAAATCCATTATTACCTTGTCTGTTGCATTTCGGGTTGGGATTGCTTCAATCTACTTGGTAACGTAATATGTGGCTATGAGTATCCATTTATGTTGTCCAGAAGATGAAGGATGGATTTATCCAATGAAGTCTAGGCCCCACTGTTGAAAAGGTCCATGAGAAATCATGGGTTTTAAAGGTAGAGACATAAGTTTCTATTTTCCTACAAACTTTTGACATGGTTCAGATGCTCTCAACTGAGAAAATATATCATAAAAAAATCCAAGCCAGTAGTAGCATGCACTTAAAATTTTGAAAGCAGTGGCTTTCCAATGGTGATGTCCCCCACAAACTCCCTAGTGTAAATAAAAAAATAATTATTTTGCTTCCTCTTCATCAACACACCTCAACATAATTCCATTAGGATCTTTCCAAAACAAGATTTGATCAATAATGCAATATTTCACTGATTTCAATTTAAGTGATCTAAACTTGGATTTATCTAAATCAGGAGGAGACTAAAGATTTAAAAGAAAAAATATAATATCTTTATACCATGGTGAGGAAGAATATATGTTGTTTACCTGTGATCTAGTTTCCTCAACCTGAAATAATGAATTCTGTGATTTATTGGAGAAATGATATAATCCAATTGCTTTGCAATTTGACTCTGTCATCAATTTGGAAAGTCCTTGTCCTTTTATTAACTGAGTGGGATTTATGGTCAATTTGTATTCCATAATTTTAGTTATCCATTTCCCTCTATTTCCTTCACAATCAAGTTGGACTAAAATTTCTTTCACTACACTACTTGGAACATATGAAATAATCTCATATTGTAGGACGTATACCCTGAAATATTTTAAAGCCTTCACTATAGCATATGCCTGTTTTTCCATAATATCATATTTTAGTTCAGAATCCATGAGAGTGTTGTTGAAGAAAGAGATAGGTTTTTCATACCCCTGGTCATTTATTTGTAAAAGAACAACAACTATAGTGTCTTCAGAGGGAAATGAAAAAATAAAAAACTCCTTAGAGTAATTAGGGTTGATGAGGGCATGTGCCTTGATTAAATCCTGCTTAATCTTTTCAAATGATTCCTTTGCTTCTGGTATCCATTTTATATCTGCATCCTTCTTTAACATTTCAGTAATATATTTGATGATTTCTGCAAAATTTGGTATAAATCTTCTTAAGAAATTGATTTTACCTATGAAAGATTGGATAGACTTATTATTCCTTGGAATGTCTATTTACTGAATGCCCTTTACCATTTCAGGATCTATTTTGATTCCTTCTGGTGAAACAATATGTCCTAAAAGTTTTCCTTCTTCCATGGAAAAATGAGATTTTTTAGGGTTTAATGATATACCACACCTCTTGCATTTTTCAAATGTCTACTTCAAATGCTACAAGTGTTCATCATCAAAGGTTGAGAACACAGTAATGTCATCAAGATAAATAACCATAAATCTATCTTTCTCACCAACAAATGCAATATCCATAGCTCTCTAAAATGTTCCCCCTTCATTCATTAATCCAAAAGGAATTTTTTCATACATGAAAGTGCCCCAGGGAGTGGTAAAACTTGTCTTCTTCTTATCTTTTTCCATCACTGATATATGGTTATAACCTGAATAGCCATCAAGCATAGAAATTTTCTTTTCCCCTACTACTCTTTGTAGAATATGATCCATTTTAGGTAATGGATAATTGTCCTTTAGAGAACATCTATTCAAATTTCTGAAGTCTACACAAAGCCTTATATCTCCATTCTTTTTCCTGACAGGTACTAAATTAGCTACCCATTCTGAGTATCTCAATGGTACTATGATTTTAGCATCCAACAACCTTTTCAGTTATTTTTCAATTATAGGTAGCAAAAATGGATTGAATTGTCTAGATTTCTTCTTAAAAGGTTTGGATCCAGGATTTAAAGGAATCTTGTGCTGCATAATCTTTGTATTAAAAACCTCCAGGTCTTCATAAGACCAGGAAAAAACATCTGAAAACTATTTCATCAAATTGACATACCGGTCTCTCTGTTTTTTTGGCAATTTTCTGGATAATTTCACCATCCTAGGATTTGAATCTGGACTGATATCACAATCTACCACTTCAGCCTCCTCTGTTTGAGTAACAAACTTGATTGAAACATCATTATGGTCAAATAATCTCTCAAGTGGAACCAGGATCTTTGGAAGATGATTTGTTTTCAACTCAATAATTTTATGACCAACAATATTGTCTTGAAGGATATTAGCAACATGAACTTCCACATCATCATTTTCATTATCCTGATCTATTGAGATATTAGAAAAATCATCAATGGTCTCCAAAAACCTTTGAATTTCCTGATCATCTTTAAAAACTTGCCAAATTTTTATGTTATTTGGTATAGAGGGTCCGTGTCTCACCTCAATCTCAAATCTTAAATTGGGAAAGATTGGAGTTCTGAAATTACTCGCTGCAAGTGCTAAAGAATCTACTTGCTAATTCAGATTTCTGTGTACAAAAGTGATATTGAAGGCCAAAAAGAAATTATCAAAAAAGTCCCACACTTCATTTATATACTAATTTAACCTTTTCTATTTGGTCTGATAATATTTTTTGATCTAATGGATGATAAGGTCCGAATCTCCAAAAACACAAATTTTATCTATGCCCATATTTTTAGCATCTTTCAATCCTAGCAAAAGAGCTTCATAGTCATTGATATTGTTGTTTGTATCAAATCCCATTTTGTATGACATAGGAATAAATTATTTTGTAGGAGAAATAAAAACAATCCCAGCCCCAAATCCTTCTTTGGAACAAGCCCCATCAAAGAACATTTTCCAGACTAGGTTTTTTGCATTTTCTTCCACTATAGATATGGTTTTCCTGACTGCTATTTCAGTTATCTGGTCACCAATGTGAAAAATAGAAGAACCAAGTTCATATTCTACAACATATATGGGATGATTACCAAGATTTTCATGATCACTTACCAGGTAAGCCAACCTCACTTCCCTATATAGTCTTTGATGTTCTCCACCAAACACAGGTATGGTAGAATAACTGAGATCCATTTGTAGTGTGCCTCCTACATTCTTAGCCCATGATCTTGACAGAAGCATCCCAAATTTAGGAGGTATGCCAGACACAATTACATCCAACACCATACTTTTCATAGGTAACTGAGATAAAGTAACAACCATGTCTTTAATGAATCCAAGACATTTAAATTTCCTAGAGTCAAATGAATATAGGTCTAGATAAGGCTTAGTAATGTATAAACCTAATTCATCGATTACCACTTTTTGCATGACATTGTGTGAAGCTCTTGAATCCATTAAACAGTTATGCAATATTTTGTCATGAATGTTCAAATATATGTAGAAAGGAGGAGAAGCATTAGACCTATCTTCAATATGAGGTCCAATGGTTATGGCAGGGTTTTCATCTTCAAGATTTACAGTTTATGAAAAATTAACATGAGAAGGAGGTTGCAATGCTTTGAGAACATATTTTCTAAAAGGATCAGTTTTCATCAATTCTACCAGAGGTATGTGGATTTTGATTTTATTAATTTCGTTTTCCAAACTGAAAGAAGAAACATGCTTCTCAGTTTCCTTCACCTCTGTAGTGCTAACCTTGACATGTTTCTTTGGTTGCTGATCAGTTTTAATCCCTAAACATTATTTATTGACCCTTGATTTAACTGGAGAATTATTCTTTTTGGTTTGAACATGTATATCCACCTTTGATGTATTTGATCTGGACCTAAGATCATATTTTTTTCTTTTATGTTCTTTTGGATAATTTCTTCATTATCCTCTTCCTCAAACTGATTGAGTATAACAACATCCTGATAATCTTGTTGTGTCAAATGAGTGGGAGGTAATTCTGTATCATTTAAATGAACTGCAGAATCTTCTTCAGTGTCATCAATTTCTTCAAATTCTTCCACTGCATTATTTTGAAATGGAGGAAAAACTTTATGATCTTCTTGATTTCTCCCTTGTCTGGGTAAAATCTAAGGAGCATTATTAGGCCTTTTGAACTGGTTGGGATTTATGTATCCACCTTCCTGTGTAGTTCTTCTAGGTTGTTTTGTTTCCATATTAAACCTGGCCATTTCAGATGTCAAGGCTTTCAACATTTTGGCCATTTCATCCATCTTAGAATCAGATGTTGTATGAGAAGAAGAAGGGAGTTCTTCTCTCTATTTTTTACTATCCCTGTCACCCCTAGACTTCAATTTCTCTGTTTCTAGTATGTTACATTCTACTTCAATGGTTGCTTCCTGCATTAGACTCAAAGTAGAAGACCTTCATTCTCTCACCAAGAGAAAAATCAGCATCAAAGGCATTGACAAAAGTAAATTTGGTTGATGTTTCTGTGGTTTTGATTTCATCTAGAATTTCACTATACATTTTATTAAATCTTTTGGTAAAATCATATATAGATTCTTGTTGTTTTCTTTTCAAAGGACCAAACTCAGTGATATAATACAAGTAGTCTTTCTTATCTTCCCGGTGTCTTAAAAAGGTATCATCCAATGCATCAATAT
>SNQJ01S0146597.1:0-23887 GCA_010110895.2 Picea sitchensis
CTGGCGCTGCCTCTCCTCGCTCTCTCCATTGGAAGACTGGTTCAGAACTTCCACCTTCTGCCCCCGCCCGGGCAGAGCAAAGTGGACGTCACTGAGAAGGGCGGGCAGTTCAGCCTTCACATTCTTAACCATTCTCTCATCGTTGCCAAGCCCATCGCTTCTGCTTAGTCCGCCCGCCCGCCCATATGGTAACTTGTCAATGATTGGCATATTAATGCACGCACTTGAGCAATAAACACTCCATCTATCCAAGTCAGAATATAATAATGGAGGTATGCATGACTTTTTGTGCGTGCGCACTACCAAGTCAATTAAGGCACTTCAAAAGTTTGCCTAGACAGTGACCAGACGCTATAAATTATGTCATATTTCAATAAAAGTTTGCATAAATTAAATGATATTTCAATTTAATATTTTGGTACAGTGTAGTTTAAACAGTATACGTTTTTATTCTTTTCGTGGCATGTATTTTTTAAGAGTTTTGGTCTAAAATAAGGTGAGAAATTTAGAAGGATAGCTAGACTGGAATTGTAAATAGATTTTAGTGGTTGGGATTATATTTAAAATGTTTTATGAGTTTTTGAAATTATTGAATAATGTTAAATTGTGATCTGATCTGATCTTGTCAGATTTTCATAATAATTATTAAAGAAAAATAAAAATATAAAAGTGGCTCTTTTTTATTTTATATCAATGAGAAAATCTTTTTTTGAAAAAAAAAAGTTAAGACATCAAAGCAAATAACATGGTGCAGATTCCTCAGTGTTAATAACAAAAGTGATTTTCAACTTCAAGTTTCAATTAACTAAGCTTTAGTTCAACAAATACAAATTCTAATGGTTGTAGTCTAATTGTTTTAAGTTTTGATCATTTTTTTTGGATATTTTCTGTTTAGTTTTGTCTGATAAAAAATTGTTAGATTGTAAATTTAAGTGGATAATTTTGTATAATCTTAATGTTCCCTGAATCCATTTCTACATTCAAAAATGCAATTGCTCCCTAAATCTATTTTTACATTCAAAAATACAATTTAATCAACATAAAGTTATAATTTCGTGCAGATTTATTTCGCCAGATTCTAACAAAAAAAAACCAAAACACAAAACAAAACAAAACAGTTAAACAATGCCAATTCAACCAACCAAGCTTCAGTAACACATCCTCTACCTTACAGTGTCAATATAGTCATCGATTACTTTTTACTTTTTTGAAACGAAATCGTGTAGTACTAATTTCAGCTTTGTTGCAGCACAACCTGTACTTCTAATTTCAGCTTCAGCACAACATGCAAACCTGTACTTCTAATTTCAGCTGTCACAGGATCACAGAGCCAGATCATAACCATGGAGCAAAGGTTTCTTCATGTACATATTTGTAAATAAAACATATCGCTTCTTTCTACTAATTTTAGCTATCTAGCTTTAAAATAATGGCATGCTCAAATGACGAACCTACCTCACCGACCATTATCTTTATTCTCATGATTGCTTCTTCCACTCCTCCTTGTCCGATTGCTTATCTTTGTACCATTCACCATCCTTCCATACATTATCTCAACATAATTGTATTGTTTATTTATTTATTGTCGTGTCAATCTAAACAGTCCTTGTCATGTCATTCAAGTTGCTTGAACCCTTTTGTACGCATTCTTGTGCCTTGTCATCTTAACCACTCTTCAACTTTTCATTTTCTATTTGCTTATGTTCACCATCCTACCACGCATTATATCAGCTATATTATATTGTTTTCTTCTTCTTGTTATCATGTCAATCGAGACACTCTTAGTTATGTCCTTCCAAATTGCTTGAACCATTTTTTTCACATTTTTGTGTTATGTCATCTTTATTGCATTCTTTTTCAATGATGTTGCATCCAATTTGCTTGAACCATTTTTTTCACATTTTTGTGTTACGTCGTCTTTATTGCATTCTTTTTAAATGATGTTGCACCCAAATTGCTTCAACCATTTTTTTCACATTTTTGTGTTATGTCATCTTTATTGCATTATTTTTCAATGATGTTATCTATGAACTCGATCTTAATATGTTGTATAATATTTTTTTTGGAATAAGTGAAATTTATTAAAAGATTTTTTTAGATTACTTTTTCTACCATGTTTTTAAGTATTGTGGATGGTGTAAGGATGTCTATTTGGATTTTATTCAATTATTAATGGACTTAAATGGTATAAAAATCAATTAATGTTCTAAATTGATGAAAACTCCTCTTGTGTCAGTGGACTCAAATAACTCGGACAAAGTTTACTATTGAATTAAGTGATGTTCATTCTTCCTATGTGCTAAATTTACATGTTATATTATACTACAATTATTTTGGTCTTCCACTGTGACAATCATGGTTAACATTTAGCAACGATAATTTAATTATAGTTACAAATGTCCTATATTTTATGACAACCCTTTTAGCCTCGAGGGTTTGCTCAAGTGGTCATGACCCACATGTGAGACCTCTTATCTCTCCCCCAAATTTGGTGATGTCACGGGTTCAACTCTCTTGACTCCCTCAGGGTTAGGCTCTGTAATCAGGTCCAACGATTTACCTTGTTTACCATCCATGGAAGATTTTCCATGAGGGTTTCCTTGGAACACACACACACACACAACTTTTTAACACTGTCATTGAAAGTTACATGGCTCCAGGACATGTATAATGAATTGTTTATGGTTCAATTTTTGAATAATATTGTGTTATTAATCAAGTTTTTGTTTATTTGATGTTGATGGTGAATGATGTTGATGTTCAATGTCTATTAAACACTTAAAGGAAATATTCAAGAGGTTGATGCATTGGGCACATTGGTGAAATTTCTTATCCCCCGCCTAAATTTTGACACTCTTTGATAACCTAACATAGGTGACCTAAACATGAATGCACCCATTCAACCTAGGCCTAAGCATGTGGGGTAGTTCATGCAAACAAATGTCTCAAAATATTGGACACACCACTCCAAATTTGACCAAATTTGCAAAGGCAAACTCAAAAACTCAACCCATGCAAGATAATGCAACTTTTTTCTTTATCAACTAAGAAATCCTAGTCCGTTGAGAACTATAAGAACATTTTTGCAAACCCAAAATGTTCTACTAATTACATCATATAATCTGTCAAATCTTGTATAAAAGGAAACCTTTAATCATGCTTTGAATGACACACACATACTATTCATGGGATATGTTACCTCCCAAATCCACACTCATGATATTTAGAGTCCCAAACCAAGTGCAACTCTAGAGGCAGTTAGAGAGGTTTCCCATTGTCACCACAACAACTACCCCTCTCACATTAGGTCGACTCTCTTTTAGCACGAGGGGAATCCCTAGGAAAGGTGTAAGATAAACTTTAGAAATATATGGGATGATGGATTGCCAAGACTAGTGCCTATCCAATGGGTGACGGAGTCAAGATCTACAAACAAAGAGGATTTGAATAGGATGGAGAAAATGTAATTAAGTCATACACTAATGTGTCATAATTAGTCAAAAACAGTTTTCAGGTTATGCAATAATAAGTGATAACACTTATACAAGATGCACCATCAAAACCACAAAATTACAACCCAAATAACATGCAACCATTAAACCATGAAGGAACAACCATAACATGAACATAAAGATGAAGTGTACATGGTAGGACAACATTCTATTGAATGAAAAACCCAACAATATTGAATGAACAACCCAACAATACATCATATTTACAAATCTAATTTTATCATAAGATTAGAAGGGCCATAATGTGCCACATTCAATTTGAAATTATAGTATAAAATCCCCTAAAATTCAAAGTTATATCTAGGATTAGGGAGGGTTACCACCCCATCCCTAATCTCATCTTATTGGAGTACAACTACCCTTTTACAAAGGTTACTCCAGCAACAAAACAATGGTAATCCTTGCTTAAACCTAGTCATCCATGAACAAGAGAAGAGAGAGATGGAAAACCTCACATTTGAACTTGCCCCTTGACTTCTTCTTCCCAAATATCTTCAACTAGACACGAGCATAACATGAACATAAAGATGAAGTGTACATGGTAGGACAACATTCTATTGAATGAAACCCAACAACATTGAACAACAACCCAACAATACACTTATATTTGCAAATCTAATTTTATCATAAGATTAGAAGGGCCATAATGCGCCACATTCAATTTGAAATTATAGTATAAAATCCCCTAAAATTCAAAGTTATATCTAGGATTAGGGAGGATTACCACCCCATCCCTAATCTCATCTTATTGGTGTACAACTACCTTTTTACAAAGGTTACTCCAGCAACAAAACAATGGTAATCCTTGCTTAAACCTAGTCATCCATGAACAAGAGAATATATAGATGTGTCCCTCACATTTGAACTTGCCCTCAATTCTTCCTCCCAAAATATCTTGAACTAAGCTTGGAGGGGAACTCCTACAATTCCAACCATGCCTTGCAAATGAGGTGGACTCCTTTTTATATAGAGTTGATCTCATTCACCTTTACAATTAAATAATATTAATCATTTTAGATCCACTTTTCCCCCTCTTACAAAAATAAATTATGTACCATTCATCCAAAGAAGTGCTTTGACTTCTTCAAGCTAGACGCTTCTCAAGAATGTCCCTCTAGCAACTTCTTATTTCCCAAAATATAAATGCAAGCCAATAGAGGTGGAGTGTTCTTCAAGATAAGGCATCATTTCTTATTAACCCACATATTGTTTCCATCTGTCAACATTAAAGCGAGGGTGTTCCACACACAAAGGGTTTAACCCTTTGATCATCATAAATTAATCATTGGAAACCTCCCTAAGTGAGGGGTTTCTTTTCTTTTATTCATGTTCCCCTTTAATATGCCATAAAAACATTCAAAAATCCATCAACATGATGGTCATTCCCTCTAATGTTATCTTTGACTTAGTCTTTAGGGTGTTGGATGAAAAATGTCATTGTCTAATGAATGGGGCTCTTCTTTATTTTATTCTAAATGATGCCAAACCCCCTCAAAAGACGTGTCATGCCTTGAAATATGTAGCTTGCATCAAGGAGTGAGAGATTCCACCTGTCATGTTCTTTTGGTTCATTATACTTGAACACTGCCTCTTTTCTCTAATTAATTGCTAGGGGCATGTTCCTTGCTAAGCCCACTTTGACCTCTTCCTGTAGGCCAAGATAAGGCTTAGAGAATAGTGGTAATTTACATAAACAAAACTCTAACCTTATTGAAATATCATAGTATAAGTTGTTAGTATACATATTATTTTCAACCCCCATCAATATGTCCTAACCAATATTCCTCACAAAAACATGGGAAATAACTGCATTATTCCTTTTTATGTTCTCCAGTATGGTAGGGGTGGGATTATTAGGAGGAAAGATATTTATACGAGTCTCACACCCTCTTTTACAACTCTTTATATATGAGGGGTGTATGAGGGGGACAATAGAGGAAATATATGGGCTGAGGCTCTGAGCATCCTCACCCCACCCTCCTGTCATGAGGCAAGGTGGGGTGTAGGGGGACAGTCAGAAGAAACATATAATTGAGGGTGTGAGGATTAATAGTGAAAACATATAAGGGCAGCCTAATTCACTTAACCCCCCACCCCTCACCCCTGAGTTCCCTCTATGTCTCTAAGGGTGGGAGTGGGGATTAGAGGGAAATATATTATATGTTTCTATCTATTATCCTCTGACGCCTTCATTTTTGCCTCTTCTGATGGGCGGGGGATTAGAGGAAATATATAATATGTTTCATCTATTTCACTCTCACATACACCCCTGTTTGCCAAGGGAGGCAAAGAGGGATTAATAGAAGGAAATGAGATATACAAAGTTTCTCTTTTCATAATCCCAAAACCCCCACCCATAGAGGGAAACACAAAGGAACCTATGAGGTGAGGCCCTGGGATTAATAGAGAAAACATATTACATAAAATGAGAACCCCATGAGGGGTGAGGGGTGGGGGGATTCAATAGAGGAAATATACACATGTTTCCTCTATACACGTCTCCCCACCCTCACCCGCTGAGTCTCTATGTTCCTCAAAGGGTGGGGTGGGGATTTCATTGAGGAAACACCTCATGAGTTTCTTTATATGTTCCTCTAGGTGGGATTAATAGAGGAAACATATTATATATTTCCTCTATTAATCCCCCCACCCCATACACCTCATATATGAGGGAGGGGGGTGGGATAATAGAGGAAACATATAATATGTTTCATCTAACTCCCCACCCCCATTCCCTCTATTAATCCCCTGCAAATTCTACCTCATATATGAGGGGGGGCGAGGGGCATTAGAGAAACATATAATATGTTTCCTCTATTAACCTCCCCACCTCTCATAGACCTCTTTATATGAGGGTGGAATAGGAAACATAATATATGTTTCCTATAACCTTTCACCTCACCCCTCATATTGAGTTCCCTAGTTGGTATTCCACCATAGTTCATATTCATATATATTTAGAAATAAAATATATGACCTTTTGACATGATTAGAATCCCCATTACATATGCTAATTCATAATAAAATAACATGTTTTCCTTTGTCACCCTTAAGGAGTATTACCTCTACAAGTAAAATAGAAAGGGTCTCTCTCCCATCATAAACAAGATGAGGATCCATTATATGATGGGTACCGAGCTGCCAAGATTCACACCTCCCTAGTATAATGATGTTGGTTAGAATACCTAAAATGGAGATGCACTTTAGGTGGAAATAGGATGCATGGATCTAGTCAATGTAAATTAGTTACGGGATAAACTTTGGATGGAAGGACTCTCACATAGAACATGGAAAATTTTAGGGGTTAAATTTCTCGGCCACTGTCCATCTGCTTATTTCCAAAAATCTCTAATTTCCATTTTCTAAAAACATTCACCAAAATTTTATAGAAGAAAATTATTTTACCTGAAAATTTGCCAAAATTCTATAGAAACTAAAAGAAACTATACAAAATCCATATAAATTTGAATATTTTTACGAAATTATCGCCAAACATTTTACATTTTTCATATTAAGAACTAGTAAGATTAGCCCAAGTTTCTACATTTTAATATAAATTTCCATCCTTAAAATTATCCCTGCACTTGAAGTGTTGTCTACAACAAGATCAATGTAAATTGGATTGAACCCAAATATTCTACCTTATCATACACCTTTGGTGAAAACCTGTGGATCATTTTGATGCCATTATGCTCCTCTCCATCTATAAAATTCACTTTTGAGTGTGGGTCATAAAAGTATTATCACCCAATAAACAAGAAGCTAGTTGCCTAGGGTTCAAGGAAAGAAAGGATTTAACAAAAAATCATGCACACTTCCTAACAATCGTATCCGTCAATGATGGAAACTTGAAAAAAAATGAATCTATGAACATACCCCTCCTTTCCCTCTTCATTCAATAAGTTATTGGTCCAATGTTCTCTTAACTCTAGTGTCGATCTTGCCAACTTTAAACCCTTTATGCATGACTATTTTCTTCAATTTTCAATGTCAATATATTCTTAAGATTTATCTACAAACTATAATTCAATCAAGCACTTGAAACCAATCCTCAAAAGGTTTTGATGTTAATAAAGAAAACAAAGCTTCTTTACAACTCACAAACTCCCATGATCCAAGGATAAAAACCCTTGCAACCTTTGGATAATAGGGTCAAAACTTGAGAGGACATGCATTGCAATTAGTGACTACATAAGGAGGATGGACCCATTGGAATAGATGTGTTGTAACATCTTCCCAATTAACATTTTCAATTTTTCCCCTGATTGAATTTAAATCAAGTGTCTCAAGGACACATGACGAATTGATCCCTAGGCATAAAAACCAAAGTAAGTAGAAAATTAGGTGTCGTAAGTTCCAACGAGGGTGTTTGGAAAATATATATGTGAGCACATTATCCACACACTCGTGAGGCATAGTTTTCAAAATTGGACCCTTTAATGTGAAAGTTGAATTATCTCTTATTGAAAAAAACCCTAGTTTCAATAATCATCAGAAAATACAAGCTATGGGTCATGGAATCACTAGAGAGGGGTGCCCCTATTTGTAATCCAATGTCACAAGTCCATGAGAATTGACAGCTCATTTATCAAAGTCCCAATTTTCATTTTATGGTGGTTTGTAACTTGCTTTCTAGAGCCATCCAAGGACACATGATGAATTGGTGTCGAGGTAATAAAAACAAAAATCAAAATAAAAATTGAGTGTCACAATCTCCCACAAGAATATTTGGTCAAAAATGATGTGAACATGCTATCCACACACTCCCAAGACAAAGTCTTCAAAAATTAACCCTTTAATGCAAACAATGCATTATTTTTTTACTGAGCAAAATCCTAGTTGCAGGAATAATCAAATAAAACAAGATTTGCACTACGAACTCATGGGAGAGGGGAATCCCTAGCTATAATCCAATGTCATGAGTCTGATAGAATCGTCGGTTCATCGATCCAAGTCTTGATTTCTTTATTATGGCAAGTTGCAACTCACTTTCCAAATTCATTTAGGGACACATGGAGAATTGGTGTTGAGGGAATACAAGTCAAACTGACTAGCAAAAATGAGTGTCATGTGATCCCGCAAGCATGTTTGGGAAAGGATAACATAAGCATGTTTTCCACACACTCCCAAGGCAAAGTTTTCAAAATTGGACCCTTTCATGAAAAAAATAATATTCTCTTATTGAGTAAAACCCTAGTTCTAGGAATCATCAAATAAAACAATATTTGGGCCATGAAATCATAAGAGAAAGGTGCCTATAACTTTATTATGTCATGTTTCCAACATAATAAAAATTTCATCAATTCGAGTCTCAATATTCATTTATGGTGAGTTGCAACTTGCTTCCTAGAGGGACACATGGTGACTTAGTGTCAAGTCATAAAAAAAACTAAGCAACAAAATTTAGTGTCATAAGATCTTGAAAGTGTGTCTAGGTAAGGTTGATGTGAACAAGTTTTCCACATGCTTCCTAGGTAGATTTTTCAAAAAATGACCTATTAATGCATAAGTTACATTGTCTCTTATTGATAAAAACCTTAGTTACAAGAATCGTCAAATAAAATAAGCATTGGGTCACAGACTCACAAGAGATAGGATTCCATAGCTATAATACAATTTCACAAGCCTAATGGAATTGTTTTTTCATCAATCTGAGTCTCCATTTTATTTATATGGTGATTTTTAACTTGATTTCCAAAGTCATTTAGGGACACATAAAAATTGGTCTCAAGGGAACAACAATGAAACCGAGTGGGAAAAAATAGTGTTGTAAGCTCATACAAGAATGTTTGGGCAAGGCCAATTTGAACACACTATCCACAAGATACTAGGGCAGGGTTTTCAAAAAATGTCCCCTGGATGTAAAAATTTCATTACCTCTTATTGAAATTAAATGGATCAATGGATGTTTGCATGCAAATTTTAGGTTCTGTGTGTCTCTCAGTTTCGTCCTAATTGATAGAGATCATGCATGCCATTGATCACTCTCTGTAATCACATCTAAAGTTGGGAGAGCTAAGTCACCACTATGATGTGGTGCATCCACATCCATGTTTTATTATATAAATCCCACTTCTATAAACTCTATTCACACCATATTTATATATGCAACAACATAATTCAATTCCTTTACTTGTCCTTAGTCTCAACCCTAATTTTGGACTTGGCCCCACAAAGTTGCACCTTCATGCATGTTTCACATCATTCAACCATTTTTAGGGGAATTAGAACGTGGTTGTGAGTTCCTTTACACAATCCATGTGAATTAGCAAAATCCTCGACCTTTTTGTACAAAAGGTTATCAGTTTGGTGGCTTTAAATATTTCCCTTGTTTGATTGAGGTGGGAATCTTTATTTACCTCTATGCCAACCCTAGTTCATATTGTTATCTCCTCCCAATTTTGTTCCACGCATTAACATACAAAAAATTTAATGGACAATTGAAATAGAAAATTGACAATATCTCTAAATGAAACCCTTATTAAAATTTATAAATCCAGATTTGCAAAACCATGAGAAGGACACCCTCATTAAAAAAAAAGGAATAAAACATAAATAGGATGTGAAAACTATTGTAAGAGGAAAAATGGAAACCCTAGACCACCCTTTGCAATACCATCTAATTAAATGCCACCAATATTGACAACTCACAATAATAATGTAATTTGACCCCATGCCAATGTTTCTACCACATTCATTGTTTGAAATGAGACAACACATAAGTACTCGGAACACAAAAAAGGACAAATTTATAAGGGTGGTCCTTCTTTCTTAGAATTTGGTTGGTTGGTCATGTTGAAAAACATCATTGTTTGGTGGGGATGAAAAACACCTTTATTTTGGTCGTGTTGAAAAACATCATTGTTCTTATTGATGTGATTTCATGTGCCTATTGTTATCCCTCAGGATGTTCCAAGCTATCAATGGAATGATGTTGAGTTACCTCGAGGGATAAGACTCAGGGTGAAACTTAAATCCATGCTTGCAGTAAATAAAATCATGCAAAAATTTGACAAGTTTTTCTTTCTATCTTATAAAACTCTCAGTCCTCAAATAGTCTCAATCTAGATATTTAAAACCTTCAACTCCATGAGGAATTTTTCCATGAGTTCTTCAAACACTTTGGTTTTAAGAGTGAGGGGAAATGGTGAATTGGAATAAATACAAGATAAGAATATAAGGAACTACAAAGAATGAATCTTACATCTTATGGACATAGAATAATGTGTTGAGCAATTAAGAACTCAAATTTATAGGCCAATTATCTTCTCCTGTGGAGAGGGATTGTGTAGGTGGGTCATCATCTGTGACACTTGGCATCTGAGTAACTCAAATTTATAAATAAAATTACTCATAGATTGGTTTCTTTTGACCCTTTGTATTTCTCATATAGGAGATCAACACGTGCTTATGGATACAATTAATGGGGTGAAATGATTCGCCACACCCAACCTGATATGTTGAGATCTTGAGCTTGCATGGGTGTGCGTGTAAGAACATTGATTATTGTCCTGTGTTAGTTGCAAGTAACATTGTGATGATTAGCAAGTAAATGAAGGAGTGAGGCCAAATTTCACATTGAAATCCCTTTCATCCATCAAATGATTTGGCACGTCATCATTATATATTTCACTCGTTCGAAAGAATCCCTCTCCATTCCTTTTTATAAACACGTATCACCTTCCCAACAACTTACTTCTTTTGAAATTTTGGGTTGAGGCGTGGAATTTTGAGTGACATCATGTTGACGTCATCATGATCCCATGGACACGTGACAACTTCATACTAGTCTATGTCATTGTTGAAGTGTATCTGAGGTCATTCTACATGTAGATGATTTTGATATAGTGATAGGAATTCCCAGTGAGCCCTCTTTATGTAGGTGGAAGTCTTGGATCGGATCTGATAAGTTTCCCCGTGGCATGCCAAGTTGTCATTGAATCTCCTGGGCATCCCAGGTAGACTATTTCATCGAATCCATGTGGCATTGAGTGGGAAGGTGTGTGCTGAGTGGGTGGATAGGTGGCTTCGAAAAACCAAAATATCATTGTCACGACCTAACGATAGTTGTTTAACCGTTCGCATTCTTGTCAGGTGAAACCACTCACTCTTCAACATGTGGCTCCCAAAAACGTCTTCGCACCCCACATGCATGGTATCTCCCGTGCACTTTCATGACATGACATTGTTCGTACACCATTGATTAGGCTCACTTGCAACCTGTTGGCAGCCCTACATGTTTTTTCTATTTTGAATGAGAAACAACACTTCTTGTAGCTGCCTACACCTCATAACTGTAAATATCACTATTTGGGGGTGATTATTGGATTATAAAAGATGTTTGATTGTTCTTGTATTATTTTTATCTTGCATTTTCATGCTTGATTCATGACTAAAAGTATGAATCAGGGATGAAAACTTAATTTTGTATTATATCCCTATTCAAGCATCGTTTTTAAAGGTTCAATCCACTTACATCTTATTTAATAATTGAATGATTTTTCCTTTTGAGTTTGTTTGAATGTCGATGTAATACCCATGTTGATTTGCATTTGGACTGTAAGCTTATTTATTTGAATCCCATGTAAATCAACTATAATATCAAATATCGATTCACATTTGGATTATAAAAACATATTCATTTTAACCCTTTCCAAATCGATTATATCCATTACGTGATGTGGGAATTAAACACACCAGAACCGTATCTTGTACTTCGTTTTGGCTGGAAGGATGAAGTGACAAGCTTCTCATTACAAGTTAAGGGTTTGTGTAGTGTTATGTACTCGGGACTTTCATTGTCAGAAGTGTTCAAACTCCATAACCGAGACCTTCATGTGTATATCGTATAGGTTTTCTGCTTGTTTTGTTTTCATGATATCCACTCAGACTTATCCCTCTTACCACTACCATCTAGACCCTCAGTTAGTTTGATTCACCCTTGTTACAGTATGTTCGAATCCTTAATGGCTCTTGTTGGAACAAATATTGAAATTTTGGCTTTCGGTAGCTTAGGAGGAAAAACTTTATAGTGTTTAGCTACCAAAAGTGCAGACTTTCGGTAGCTTAAATCTCAGGTTTCATATGCCATTAGTTGTCGAAAGTGTATTGGCCGAGACCAAGCATTCAAGCGTCACGCATCAAGCCACATGGAGGAAGATCTCACAAGTAGGCACGAAAAGAATGCAATAAACGGCATAAAATCGCTATAATAAGGTTTTACAAAAATGCCATGTCACCATATCGGGTTTTCGGCAATCGGGGGTTTGCCCGACATAAAGATTTTGACCACTGCCCGTTTTCTCGAAACCCAAAATCCGAAATCGGGGTTTCAAGAATTTTGGTGGCTTACGGTGCTCTGAAATCACACTATTAGCCACCGAAAGCTAGGACTTTCGGCAGCTAAGATACCCTTATTTTCGGCATGTTAGCCACCGAAATCCCAGATTTTTCATATGCAAAAAACTGCCTTGGGAAAAAACTATTTTTCTCAGCCTTGGAGAGACCATTTTACGCGTTCGAATAGTTGATCAACATCTACAGATCCTAATATTTCCATTGGTGTATTAATAATTTCATTTAGAGCTTGGGAAGGCAGTCAAAAGTCCCCTGAAAGGTGAGGTTCATTTTCAGAAATATGGCATTTTTTACTGTGCCGAGTCATCATTTTCAAATGATGATTCTGAGCGACTGGAGAATCATTTTGAGAAACGGTCAGAGAATGTTTTTCCTAACACATCCAATATCAATAGGCTCTCTCATTTTTCCTACAGGTGTCACATATTGGGAGAATCAAATCCATCTCCGAGCCCTAATTTTCGAATCTCATATCTTCCTGTTTTGACACATGTTTGTAAAATGCATATCTGTGGAAAATGGAAATGGATCTCAGGGAACTGAGAGAGGTTTTTTCTCAGAAAAAATAGATTCACAAAAACCTCTTTCAATTTATACATATCTATCACGATTTGAGAGATACAAAACCATAACCGCAGCCCCAGTTTTCAGCAATTTGGCGCATTTCTATGGCAGAAAGTTTCTGAAATTGATGGTAACTGTTGTTATCTTTTGGGAGGATTTTGACCTCAATACCTACATGAGATACCTGTTCATTTCGAGAGGGATTTATTTTGTAATTCGAATTGTTTTTCAGTTATTCGAAAGAAGACCTATATTATTGTATCTTCTTGAAGAAGAAAGGGAGGGGGGAAGGATAGACAGGAGTAGTACTCCTGGGCTGTAGCATTTATTTTCATGTTTAATAAAAGAGTGTAGAGATTTTCGATCTATATAAGATATTCTTGTGATGTTGTTTGCAAAGAATGTCTTATTGCTTCGTTTTCGCATCTTTTCACTTTGTTTTATTTCCATTTTCTTCTCGATTTGTGACTGTGTTTGTAATGGAATTCATCTGTTTGTTAGATGCTCTATTGCAGGACATGTTATAGGTTGTTTCTTGTAGAGATATGAAGGTTCAAAATTCATCCTTGGATAGATGCTCTATCCCAACCATCTCTTTCCACTGATTTATGCTTGGAATTCACTCATTGCTAAGTGCTCCTTGCATCTTGATATGTTTTCTCTCTATTCTACTACCATACTTTTATAAATCCTTCTCTCTGTAATCAGCTTCTACCTCACCTCTGTTCCATGGATTTCCATTTCTAAAACACTCTTATTATTTTCTTGATCATTTGACTCCATGCTCAATGGAATACCTCCCGATCCAAACCACGAACCCTAAAAACCTCAAAACTTTATGTTACCCACAGATCTACCCACTGTTAAGCTTATTGAATATCCTATCGTGACATATATTCGAGAGAACCCTCTCAAGTTGGAAGGGGCATCTTCTAATCAAAATGGGTTCGTGGTTATCTCAGAATTTACTTGCATGAAACCCAAGTCAAGTTCCTAGTGATAACTTATTATTTCATTTAAAATGTGCTAAGGCTTGGCTCTATTACAACCTAGAACCAACTCTTGCGACAACAACTCCAATAATCCAAATAGAGCCAGATGGCTCTCAAACATTGTTGCTTCATGATGATGCGAGTGAGGATCTGAAGAGCCAGGGTTGGGATATGTTTATTGAGAAGTTCGAAGGTTATAACTTGCGCACAGCCAAATAATTCACCCAAACATTTGATGGATACAAAGAAAATGTCGATGATGTTCAGTTAGAGGTCACTAAAGAACTTTTTAGTGAAGCGACAAGGCTCCCTCTCACTGGTCAGAAGTGGTTTAAGAATTCGAAAATTGACGAAGTGCCCTGGAGTCTTTTCGTCACCTCCATAAATATTGATTGTTCTGACAAAGGTATTCTGGTCTCCCTGCTTAAGGTTAGATGCAATGGTTTGTTATAATGTTTAAAACAATTTATTACCTGTGAAGGTCATTATGGCCTGGTTTTCCTTTACCATGTTTGATTAATCACGCACTTTATAGGCTTCAGTTTGAATGTGTCGTTTTATTTTCTAAGGAGTCTATTGTTGTTGGATAAATCGGTAAATGCAGACATAAACTGATCTCCCTAGATCCACCTAGATCTAGAACAAAACAAGACAGAACATGGTGCTTTCCCTAGGCTCTAATCATTGAATTTACTACCAAACAAAAGATGAGAGAGATACCTTTAAGTGTCGCTTCCTTATGTCTTTGTTGTTCCTGTTTCGCTCCAGTGCTCTTGTGATATTGATCTTGCAATGAGAGACAAACCAACCAAAGTGAAAGCAGTAGAAGTATATTCAATGACAACCTATGCATATGATCAAGGAATTATGAAATAAAATAAATATAATTCTATGGGAAAGAAGCATGCCACTGTATTATATTAAATAATAGGAAGAGAGATTACAACCGGATGCCTTGATTTCGTAAGGTTCCTCCCAACAATTCCTTTCTTCCCATACACTTCTTGCTCCAATGGATTATGAGACTGTGGATCTGATAGCTACTCACAATCTATCTTGACAAAGAAAATCTCAAAGCCAACATACCAAGCTAACAATCTCAAGCCAAATTTCTAATCTCAAAGGCTCAAGAACTTTCCAACCCCAATCAAGCTAACTTTCTCCATGAGAGCTCCTCTTCTTTTATAAGCTGAAGAGGATAAGGTGAGGAGGTTAGGATGACCCCACTAAATCGTGAAAGCAAGTAAGATCCAAATCGTTCGGAGGCCACCTCACCATATAAGCTTCTCCTTCTAGAAGCATCAAGAAGATGCTCATTTTTCCCACATACAGGAGGTCGTCGCACCCTGGCTATAATGCATCTTGCGAAAACTCCGCACCCTAGATATAGAGAAACCTACAAAAATCAAGCATTTCCGCACCCTGTGTATATAGAAACCTACGAAAATCCTCCAAAATAGGGTTTTTACAAAGGAAAATACAACTTCTTCTCTCACGAAAAGTTCTTCTCCCTTCTTTCTTCAGGAATTCAGGCTATTGATCCTTCTAAAGACAAACGATAGGTTTACATCATTAATGATCATAGGGATGAAGAAAATAATGTGTAACAAAGAGCCCCCCAAAGTATGAAGTTAAAATAGAGTGATAGTTGAAATACTTTGTCAAGTGTGTGTAGGGAACAAGGAACAGTCGGTCAGAAACCTGCCAACAAACAAGGAAATACAGTACAATAATATATCATCACTGAGGTAGGCATTCCCATACTCATAATACAAATTACTCAAAGAATAAATTCTGACATACAAAGATCCATGTTAAGTAAGACAGGTCATGGCCACCAAACATACACTGTGTATCCATGCCATTATCACTCAAATCTGAACATAGCCACCAAAAATACACTGTGGATCTATGTGTTAAAGACTCAAATTTGAACATAGCCATGAGACATACAATGTGGATCTATGCAATAGTACAAACTGAATATGCTCCAATGCAACCTAAATCTATTAAAAAAGATTCAGGGTCTTCATCTCCACCACTCTGTAGTACGGATCTAACCATGCAAATACATGTGTTGAAGTCGAACATGGTAGAAACCACTTGATTACCGGTCATTAGTGAATATCGTTAACAAGTGCGAGAGAAATCACCATTAATGTCAATGACTCCTAAGGTACTCTAGTACAATCCAACGAATGTGAATCAATGATCTGAGGTCGAACACTCGATGGAATCTTTTGATCAGGGGTCAATAATGAAAACCCACTGTCGAAAGCAAGGAAACCTGCCATTGAGGCATGCAAGTTCTAAGGTACCAATTGGTTTCTAAGTCTAATTCCTGGATAATTCCCCAGTGGAGTTGCCAATTTTGTTGTTGGACAAATCGGTAAATGCGGACATA
This sequence comes from Picea sitchensis, assembly GCA_010110895.2. Lineage (NCBI taxonomy): Eukaryota > Viridiplantae > Streptophyta > Pinopsida > Pinales > Pinaceae > Picea > Picea sitchensis. The sequence continues at coordinate 16,830 of SNQJ01S0146597.1, forward strand.
AATTGATCTCCCTAGATCCACCTAGATCTAGAAAAAAACAAGACATAACATGGCACTTTCCCTAGGCTCTAATCATCGAATTTACTAGCAAACAAAAGACGAGAGACATACCTTTAAGTGTTTCTTCCTTATGTCTTTGTTGTTCCTGTTTCGCTATGGTGCTCTTGTGATATTGATCCTACAGTAAGACACAAACCAACCAAAGTTAAAGAAGTAGAAGTATATTCAATGACAACCTATGCATATGATCAAGGAATTATGCACTAAAATAAAGATAATTGTATGGGAAAGAAGCATGCCACTGTATTATATTAAATAATAGGAAGAGAGATTACAACCGGATGCCTTGATGTCATAAGGTTCCTCCCAACAATTCCTTGCTTCCCATACACTTCTTGCTCCAATGGATTCTGAGACTTTGGATCTGATAGCTACTCACAATCTATCTTGACAAAGCAAAGCTCAAAGCCAACATACCAAGCTAACAATCTCAAGCCAAATTTCTAATCTCAAAGGCTCAAGAATTGTCATAGAGCTCCTCTTCTTTTATAAGATGAAGAGGATAAGGTGAGGAGGTTAGGATGATCCCACTAAATCATGAAAGTGAGTAATATCCAAATTGTTCGGAGGCCACGTCACCATAGAAGCTTCTTCTTCTAGAAGCATCGAGAAGATGCTCGTTTTTCCCACATACAGGAGGTCACCGCACCCTGGATATAATGCAACCTGTGGAAACTCTGCACCCTAGATATAGAGAAACCTGTAGAAATTAGGCATTTCCGCACCCTGTGTATATAACAACCTGCGGAAATCCTCCAAAATAGGGTTTTTACAAAGGAAAATAAAACTTCTTCTCTCAAGGAAAGTTCTTCTCCCTTCTTTCTTCAGGAATTCAGGCTATTGATCCTTCTAAAGACAAAGGATAGGTTTACATCATTAATGATCATAGGGATGACGAAAATAATGTATAACATCTGTACAAAATGTCGAAAAGATACAAGAAGCGGAACCGAGATTCTAGCCTCTTTCACCATGGTTTAATTAAAATACTGATGGTTCATCGTTTGAAAACCCTGGGTGATGATTGGGACAGGTTCTTAGCTCGAAATAATTTTGTTACAGCAATTCCTGAAGAAACCCCTGTGATAGATAAGCCTATGATAGAAAAACGTCTTGATTTCTCAAGTGGCAAGCCAAAATTTTCGAATGAAAATCATCATGAAGTAGTATTACCCGATCAGCTTTTATGTGGGAAACAGGATGTTAGTTCTGAGTTTATTAAAACTCATGTGCATGAATTGATTATCTGCCCTAACCCTACTATAAAATCTGACAGTAAAAACCCTCGCAAACAATCAAAAAAGAATCAAGCAATGTTAGGGTTTCGTAATAAGAGGGTTGGTCGACTTATTTCAAGGAGTCTGCGTAATCGATCCAAGCCTCATTTGAGCTTGATTAATTCGATCGAGATCCATGAGGATTTAGACTCTGAGATTGAAAAATTTCTTGCAGAAGAAGATTCAAATTGTCCCAAACTGGATCCTAATCAACCATTCAATTATGTCAACAATCTCCCACCATGTCTCAAAGATGGCAAGGATTTTACAGGTATTAATCTCGGTCGGAGGTTGGTAACGGGTAGCGTTGATTTTCTTGCACCCATTTATATGATCCCTCAATAGATCACCCATGTTGTGCATTACGAAGTCTACTTGCATTGGATAGGGCAGTGTTATAAAGATATCCTCATCCTCCAAGCAAGGATCAAATCTCTCACAACTCACAATGAATCGTTGGAAAACGAAAACCGTGAACTCAAGGAAAATGCACAGAGACAAGTGAAGCGTCTAAAAAGAACAGGCAATATTGTAATAAAGAATGCTGACAGTGTGAAGGCCATAATAAATTATGAGATTTCTTGATCTTTGTTTAGTTAGTTGTTGAATGGTAAGACGATTTTTTTATTTTTTTTTACAACCATGTTATTTTTGAAAATCAAATCATTTGAAATTGGATTTCTTTTACCAATATAAGACTGGCTACAAAATCGAGAGATTCTGTAGCCAAGTCAATTTTCATATAAAATTTAGAAATTGTTAGTTAATAAAATATTGAACCTGCTCTCATTTCATTTTTTCATGACATGGTATATCTGATATTGATCTTATGGGATGGAACAGGCTCGACTTAGTTGATTAATTATCTTCTTTTGTTTATTTTGTAAATTGGGAAAACTTTCATATATTTTTGAAGTTACAATTTGATCTTGGGTGGCTATGGACCCTCATATTTGTAATGTTTTGATCTTATGGGATCTGATCTTATCCTCAGAATTAGGGAGATCGGATTGAAAAGGAAAGGCATCTTGGCCTAGAGTAGAAGATGGATGAATGATTCCAAGACTAAATGAAATAGCACATAGCATTTTGGCTTTAGCCTTTTATGAGTGGTGTTTTCATTCATGTTTTGTTAATCCTGGTATATTAATAGGTCTGGTGGCTTTAGACTCAGTGATCTATTATGTTTGGGATACTTATGTTATAAATATCATCTGTAATTTATTGCTCTAGATATAAATATTGTGATCATATCTCCAATTCGAATGATAGGATTTATCTTTGAATTTTAGTTGAATGATAAAATGCAATAAGTTACACTCAGATTTATCTTGTTGTAATTATTTGCGATCATAAGATCACAGGGTTCAATTTGTGTTTCCTTCTTTGTCATTAAACCTCAGCTGCCAATACTTTTTATGAATTTATTCAAAACAGTCATAGTATAAAGTCTATTGCAGATTTATCTCGTAGACGTGGCAGTTGGATGTTCTTCATTCATACAGAGGCTTGGATACATCTCACAAACTAACAACAAGTTATCTTATTTGCGTTTCTAATTTCTGTCATTTACATATTAGTGAAACCAAAATGTTTATTTGGCTTTTGACTATCTAAACATCTGTGTTTCATAGTTTATTCAATTCAAGATTAGTTAGATTTATAAAAGAAAATGGAAAATATTTAAATGTTCTTTCTTTATCTGCTTCTTAAAAGCAATTATTTTCACATTGATTTCGTAAGTTTCGATTAAAACTTGCAATTTGTAAATGATGTACATAAGTGAGATTTGTATATTTTCTGCTTAAATACACCTACAATAGTTATATTAGAGCATATGTACATATATAATATAGCGTTTAGCAATTAATTAGTTATTTCTTTCTTTTGTTTGTTTTCCTTTTAGGATTTTAGATTGGCTAACGGAGCCATTAAACCCGTCAGAATGAGTTACACCAAATGGCTTGGGTTACTTAAACAACCTCAGACCGGACTCATTCTTCCAATTGACGGACGGTCAATTTCGCCCGTCAACACAACCTTTGGAGGATCATGCCCCACACCTTCACTAGCACTTGGTTATTAAGCCTTGGTCGCATGATATAACCAATGTTTGAAAATGGATTAAGCCCATTTGGAGTGTGATTTCCCCTTTTTAAGCTCTTGATAAGTGCCCAGGTGATTGAAACTTAGCCTTGGGCCCATAAGTCTTGATTTTTCTATTGATTTCTCTAGGGCACTTGAAATTTTGCTAGATCCTTTTAGTTCGGGAGCTCTATAAGTTCACCTCCAACCTCTATCTTGTTAAAATTCAACCTCATAACCTGGATCAACATGCATATTGGAGATAGGGTCAAATATGGTACTAACACCTATGATTGTTCATATAACCTAGGCATGTAGAAGGGAGGATGTGTTAGACTCATGAACTAAAACAATTTTAGTCATATGTAAATGCATTGGAGAAATAACAAAAATAACAAACATTCCATGTACCTTGATATAGAACACTAGATTGAACATGTCATTTTACCTCTCTTGTATACTTCCCCAAGGTTATTCAAGTAGGCCATCCAAATCATATTTTTTACTAACTATCTCGATCAATATCTCATGCTTTGAATGAGGTATACCTAGTGACACAAAAATCAAGGCATAGTTAAAATGTTAGATTTTAAAACTATTTTTCAAATTTATATGCAATTTGAAATAATATATTCCTTATAAGTATACAACACTAACATGGGACATCATCAATGCTATCTATTTGATTTCTTTCCCACCATATATTTCATAAGTAACATATTTGAAACTCTACATGTCAACCACCATCTTCCAAAATTCCTGCTTCTCACTTTCATGAATGCACTAGCACTAGAGAAATTCTGAGGTCTACAATGGGCCTCCTAAGGAAAATAATAAAATAATAGTTAAAATAATAAAATACGAGTTATGAATATTCAAAGGGAAAGAAAGAAAACTATTTTTTTAATTGTATTTTCAAATTATCTCCTTATAGGTTAACTCAAACTTCAAGTGTAGGAACTCATTGATAAACAAGTTTTTCCATGTAGTTTGGGTCTATTAAAAGTGTGCATAGTGTGTACTCATGGGAATCATAATTCAATTCCAAATACCATGAGTTCCTACACTTGAAATTTGAGTAAACCTATAAGGAGATGAGTAAAAAATACGATTAAAAAAAGTAGTTTGTTTCCTTCCCTCCAAAACTGTTTAGCCTTATGGTTGACATCATCATCTTGAATCCTATTGGTTCTTTTAAATTTGATGTTGATAACACATTTTTTTAGGAATATTTTTTACCTCAAAATTTATCAAATGCTCAATAATAGGGCATGTCCCATCTTAACAAGATTTTGCATAATATTCGTTTCCATCATGCATTGAACACATGACACTATGAATAAAGTCTCTTGATGAAATCAACACTGGTATGGTCGAGCATTCCTGCACATGGTTAGTATGAAAAATATGATGGATGTGTATATATGTGTCATAACTAACAATCCATGTACCTTGATATGGAATACAAGATTGAACATGCCATTTTACCTCTCATGTATACTTACTTGAGATCATTCAAGTAGACTATATAGATCATCTATGTTACTAATGGTCTCCATCATTTTTTTGTGCTCTAAATGGGATAGGAAGGATTGTACCTTTGACGAGCTCTTTCTAGACATTATTTGTAGTTGGATGTTTGTACCAATGAATAATTTTATAAAGTGATATACCAATGCACCTGGTCTATAATCAATGAAATATGTAATCGTTAATATTTCTTGAGTTTTCATTCAATTTAAGGTATTATCCCTTAACAACCATCGATCCAATAGGAAATTCAGTGCATTCATCATCGATTAATGATGTATTGAGGGTTTTCTTCCCTTTTAGGCATTGTGAAAATTAGTGATCAATGCTCCATTCATTGACTTTCAAGGAAACCACTACATATATGTGCATTGCAAAAATGTAATCCACAATTAGATACATGTGTGGAGGAGTTTGATAACATAGAGAGTATAACTAAATAGATAAATAAAAACTCTCATAGATTGTTCCCACAATATTTTCAAGTCCTTCCAACTATAACATACCTAGTTGTACAATATCATAGACATGATCATAATTTGGTTAAATAGATTATTGGCCCTTTTCTAATTGGGTTGATTCAACAACTACATGCTAGTATATTACAAGTGATACTTGATTTCATGCATTAACCTAGTCTTCTAATTCACAATCATCCCATTCACCACTGCTATATTCTCCACAAAATGAAGTGAGTTTTCATGTCCATATTTTAAACACAAGGTTGTATAAGCTTTGAACTAAATTAAATCCTCAATTTCCTTGTACTATGTTGCAGTGATATGTATGTGATTGATCTATATCTATCACCTCCCAAAAATTGTTTGCACATGTCCTCTCCCTATTTGATTACATTTCCTTCTTGTTCCCTCTACCATTACTGTATAAAACCATCAAACTATAGATTTTACATCTTGAATAGGATAATGTTTCATAAACTTCATATCATCCCTATGTAGTGCAATTTTGACACATGCACTAGCTTTGTGGTGTTCACCTTTCCTATGCCCAATATCAAAATAGTGCCAAATATGCGACAGATTGCGTTTTTTGTGCAACAAAATCAACCATTAAAATACATGGGAATTTTTAAACTGGATGCATAACCATATGAAAAAATCCAATGTTGATCCATCAATATAACTCTCTCCTTCAAGTTATCACAGAACATCTAAAAGCAATGTTGTCCATAATGTAGGTTGTGGAAATTATCATCTTAAGTAAAAGTTAGACTCATTCAATATTATCCTCTTGTCTTCATTGCTATTGGGGCCAAACCCATATGTGATGTGTATAGTTATGCTAACATGATCTGAATGATAATATTAACTCTAGATCTTATTTTTTGGTTGGAGGGTGTAGTTCTCAGAAAAATCCACAACTGATGGTATAGTACCGAGGGGAAAGTGTTATGAGGAAAATATATCTATGGCTTGGGGTAAACCACAACAGATGGAATGACACATAGAAATAAACTCTAATCCCAAGTATGCTATATAAATAAAATGCTAACAAAACAAGGACGAGATCCTACCTCATCCAGACGTTCGATGAAGACCATCGTTGAGCATGCAAATCAAAGCTTTATACCTGCAACTTGTCCTCAACAACCAAGATACACAAGCATATGGTGATAATATATAATGTTAGCATATAAAATAGCATAATCCATTAACATACATGATAAATACGCCCATGGAATAATAATTCAAATATTTGCAAGATATCAATTGGATGAGAAAAGAGTATTTCTATTAAAATAATCAACATAATTAGATAGGTGACAAACTTCTGTGTCGACACATATCGGAACTGAGAAACTAAGTTCCTCTAGTTGGGCCTCCACCACTTCAATCCTCCACCAAAGACAAGCTCATATAAAGGAGACAATGAGGTTCTCCTCACAAATAAGGAAGAGCTTGGGGGTTGAACAATGAGTTCATACTTTCAATGATAAAGGGATGTAGACTCAATGTGAAGTGAAATTTCTCCAGAGTATCTTTGCTCTCAAAATTTGAAATCTCCTCATTTCCATGGCTTGGATATGGCTCAATTTATAGCCTTCAAATGGAACTCAAGGGCCGAGTTGGAGCATTTCTAGTATAT
>SNQJ01S0146598.1:0-23948 GCA_010110895.2 Picea sitchensis
TTTGAACATCTCTTGAATACTTACTGTTTATATTCTTTAGAAAAACAATTGTTGATCACTGTTATGAGATCTATGAATATGACTTATGAATAAAAGCTTAGCATCTCTTTCACATTCAGCCTTAGAATAGGTTTTGGTTTATCTCCATTAAAGATAAAAACTATCTCTAAATCCATATACTTTGGACGTGCCTCTAAGTCTTACAAACACCGGATTGACAATCATTTCCACTCTAATTTACTTGAGTAGATTGGAGCCTAACATAGATAACCATAGCATAGATAGGATCACTTAGAGAAACACAATCACAAGAGACACATCATTTATACTGGGAAACCCTCATGGGGGAGAAAAGCCATCAAAAAGTTTCTTAATATAGATAGTCAATACAATGCCAAGAGAATAAACCAAACACTACATAAAGTCCTCTCCCAAGTAATGTGCCTCTCTCTCTCTTCCTTCTTCTCCGACTACAACTCCAAACTTGCGTTATGGATGATCGAATGAGTGACTATACAAATGAGGTGTTGGCCTCCTTTATTTATACAATCTGGCATGTACTGAAAGGAAGTGTCTTTTCACTGGGAGGGTTGACTTCTCTTTCTGGGTGGTTAGAACCACATTGATTTATTATGGGGGCCAACTTCTCATTTTGCATACTACAATTAGGGTTTGACCAAGCCACAAAAGGGGATTTGGTCATTTACAATGCCTGACATGATCAATCCACAAAAGGGGATTGATCTAATGAATAATACATCAATAATAAATAGAATATTCTTTGCAGTTACAATATTTCAACATAATGAAGGGGGTAGTTGCACCATTTCTGAGAATAGCAAAAGATACAAATGTGATACAATTCATCACCCAATAAACAAATCGAGGATAGAACCCCAAAACGATAAAAATTAATCTTGAATAAATCCAACTCACCATGTCGTATGCTTTTGATAAATCCACTTTTACAACCATAGCCTTTAAATTTTTTACCTTAATTGAATGTGATGCTTCTTGAGCAACCCCAACTGCCTCATGAATTTGTCTCCCCTCCAGAAAACTAGATTGTTTGGTGGATATCTGCCTAAACAGGATTCCTTTTAACCATCTTGCAATAATCCTAGACATAATTTTATATACGTTGTTACATAAAGAGATTGGCTAGAAATTGTTGAAAAAATTCAAGTTATCAGCCTTCATAATCAAGGTTGCGAAGGTTATACTGAATGCAACTAATATTTTACTTAATATTCTCGATGCCCCAATCAACCTCCTTAAATACTCTACCACAAATTCATAACACCCTAGAAAGAATTCCACTGGAAGCCCATCTGAGCTAGGTCTTTTGTCTCTCTAGAAACTTTGAAGTATTAGATTTAACTCCTCTTTGCCCACTTCCTCCATCAATGCCTGATTGTCTTATGGATTGAAAAAACTTGGGAAAGTAATAGACAATATTATAATTTATGTTATTGTATCTCTTCTCTCAGCATTATATATGGATTCTTCTAACAATTAGTGAATCTATGGAAAAACTTTGTGTTTTCATCCACTTCTTAGACCCACGGTGCCTCACTTTTAAGTCTCTGAGTTTTCTCTTTGTCCATAAGAATAGGTCTATTTTTATCTTCAAGTTGTTTTATTTATGCTTTCTATACCTTTTAAAAGTAATAATAACCATCACTATTATAGAGAAAATCCAGCCCCTCCTCCACCTCCTTTAGAGTTATTTTATTTGGACCATATCATTATAGAATTTTTTGCTCTTTTTAGGTTCTAAAAAAATTGAAGAGGAGTTATTTTCTTAATGAACCATCAAATGGTTCCCATGTTGCTTTTATCATTTTTTATGAAATCCTCCTCTTTTAACCATTTTGTATTTAGCTTGAAAGGACTAGCTAGTTTCCCTTGAGCTAGAGCCATTTCCAATAGCATATGACAATGATCTAAGTTCCCCCCCACTAGATACCCATTGAAAAATTCTAAGGGCTTCCTCAAGGAATTYTTCTGATATTAAAAAATGATCCAATCTTTTATCAATTCAAACCTCGCCTATTCTCTTCTTTCTCCATGTTGGTGACAATTTTGTTTGTTCRATATCCAACAAACCCACTTCCAATTTTTTTATAAAATACCCTGACAAAAAATTATCTTGTGTAGTCAGTCTTCACACCTTAGAGGCACCCAAGGTGAATTTGAAGTCCCCTCCTACCACAACCTGTAGTGTTCCCCCACTATTAAACCCAACAATTTTAAAATTTTCTGATACCAAATAAATCAAACGCATGCATGCTAAGAATACCCAAGTATTTAACAACATTCTTAGAAAATGAATGCATCTAAATTAACATTCACACAACATCATACAAATAATTAAAAATTAGAGAAAGCACGGGACAAATAATCCCATAATTAAATGCAATTCATTGAGGATTTACATGCATTAGCAACATTGTGAATGAAAACAATTATACAATACACAACAACGTTTAGTTTACTCAAGAACATAGTATATGCACAACAAATAAAACCTAGAAATATAAACAATGTAATAGAGACAAACACATATATTTTGAACCAAATGTGCAACTGACTACATGGGACAGATGTTCCTCCTAACCATAGATTTGTTGCTCCAAATATCAACAACAAATCACCCCCGATATGGGGCTATGAATCCACAAGAAAGGGTGTCCCTCTTTTGTCCACTCACAACCCAATACAACACACCACAAGCTAATTTTCCTATAGCTATCCCAATCCACCAACTCTTTTCTCCTTAACCTGCACAACCCAAGGAATGGGATCCCTCTTGATTCCACAGAAACACTTAGGCCTTTCCACTTCCCTCCTTGGATCCAACACAAGTTGTCTAGTGTAAGGTCCTCCATGACACCCACAGAGCATGTGCACTCCATGGCTAGACTTGGTGGTGATTTGATTAAGAGAACACAAAGAACATGTGATTGGTTGGGAATATGAAGTCTTATAAGCACATGCAAGAGCACCTTGGACACATGATGTTGATGTGTGGATCCAAGGGGGAACGCACCTCACTTGCCTTGCAACAGATGATGTATATTTGGGTTGTGTTTGGACAAGGATGGGGGACTTGGGTGCACACCCAAGAATTGGACCCGCCTGCCCTTGGAAACACAGGTGCATTGGAGAGGTCAGTTGACCCCATCGACACACCCATGACGATTCTAGTCGGTCGGTTTACAGGAACACATAAGGAAAGGGCACACCCAAGAGAATGTGGCGAGTCAGCATGAGGTGCGCACCCAAGGATGATGCATGTCGGTCTAAAAGGAAGAGAAGGTTCACAAGCGCACATTTTGATGGGCACGTCAGTCCATTTGGGCGCATCGTTCCGCGAAGGAGCATGAAACCCAAAGGATACAACAGTCCACGAATGAGGATGATTGGGGTCCATATAAGAACACGAGGTGGATGAACCAAGGAGACACAATGAAGAAGCATAGACATGGAAGACAAGTAACCAAGGGTGGGATGCACAAGGGAATTTTGGTGAAGTCTTATTGCAGGTTTATGGGAGGAAAGCTACAAGGAAGATCCAAAGTATGTGCTAGCTTGGTGATGTCTTATGACAGAGTAGAGATGGTGAGTCTGTGGTGGGCGTGCATCTGGGGTGCACCACAAAGGTTGCAAAAGTTGTTGTGATAGTAAAGCTGGTGGGGCAAATCTATGTATGAGTCGGTAAGGTGAGGTGAGTCATGTGACTCTGCCCAAGTTGTAAACCGAGACAGTAGTGCTCATATTGTAACTATTTCTCAATATAAATAACTAAGTCTAGTGTTAGGCACTGTTGGTGGCACCCGCACTATAAATTGTGTCTCTTGTTTTTTTCGTAAGTGTTGTCTTTGTTTCGCATGTTTCATGAATGTATGCATAAATGACCAAATGTTAAGCTATTAACAAATTGTCTAACTATACAAGTGAGTTGCACAGAGTAGGAGTGTGACTTGTCTGTAGTCTAGAATAAAGTATGGGTATGCTCTAGGTGAAGAGGCATAGTTCGGACGAGGTATCCTTGGTGTTGTCAAGCAGCCAAGTGAGAATCGTCGTGGTGTTGCATGCCTCGGAAAGAGGATGAGACTTAGCATCTCAGGCGAGTCTCCAAGGGGGTCATGACAGGTGGTATCAGAGCTTGTTCGTTGCAGATTTTGAAGAAGGTTTGGTGAACAACCAGTGATATATTTGCCACTATCTTGGCAATAGGTGGTATCATAGCTTGAAGCACACTCTACTACTGCAATGGCGAAAGTGGTGATAAAGCTCGGGTGGTTTTCAAATTTCATTGCGAAGACAATTCAATGGGAATGTTGGAAGTATTTCATAGACTTGGTGAACAGTTTGGTGAGGTGAACTAATTCATCGCAAATATGATTGTCATCAGACTTACGACAAAGGTATCGATTGACAGTGTGATGGGAGACTGTTTTGGGTGCACACCTTGTGTAAACATAGATCAAACTTTGTGGTGAAACGAAGCACTTAGACGAGGTGGATGTTTGTATAACTCATCGTAGAGTTCATCACAAGACTTCTCACAAATTTGATCACAGAATTTAGGTGAATGGCTCGGTAACGCGAATTGTTCCATTACATAGCTAGTTTGGGCGCAGACCTTGGTGAATGGTTAAGGAGGAAAAATGTTCCATCATAGGTGGTTTAAGCATAGACTTGGTGAATCGTTGGTTTTTTCCTTATGACAATAGTTGGCACCAAGTCGTAGAAGAATTCATGACTTATGAACGATCCTGTAAGTTTGAACATACGCAAACCAAAAGCAAAATTCGTGGGTGAATCCATCACTTGGATGTGTAGAGGATTATAGAACTCATCGTAGATTTGGAACAATGTGAGGAGTTATGCAACACTCTTAGGAAGGAAAAGTGACTTGGATCATGCTGGAAAGAGGTGGAGAAATTGGAAGATTGTGTGGGACAAGTGGAAGGTGAAGCTTGGACAAAAAAAGAAAGACTCACCAATCTAAGCTTGAGATGGAAAATACAGGTGACAAGACTTGGAAGATCAAGAGAGATAACACAACTTATCGACTCATGAAACTCCAAGAAGCTTTGGGGAGAATGGATGAGTTCGATGCACAGATGGAGTCTGGGATTGACAAATTAAAGGCATTGGCAAGGGGGACTAAGACCTTGACAAAGGATGTGTTAGGATCACTTAGGGAGGATAGCACCCAACATGAATACAACACAACAACGAAGCATCATCCCATGCCACTCAAAAAGAAAGGTAAGGTGGTTGAGTGCTACTTTTGTTCACACAATCATCTTGTGAGGGACTTTCCAATGTGAGGAATGTTGGCTCAATTGGTTGAAAAAGAGGAGGATTGGATCACACCAACCAAAAAGGAGCCCGAACCCTTGACATAGACGGTTCAAGAGCAGACACAATGGAAGAAATGATAGAAGTAATGAAAACGTTAGTGGAACGCATTTAGGATTTCAAGACAAGAGGTCGAGAACAATATTCACAAAGTGAATAAGTTGATGGACTTTGATTTGTGAATGCAACACTAAGTGGGTTGAATATGGAATCCTTGGTTGAGACCAGTGTAACCCACAATATTGTGAGCGAGCAAGCCACAAAGTCACTTCATTGCAAACCTGAGAGCAACACAAGATTATGTAAAGTGATGAACTAAATAGTAGTGCTGGTGACGTGAATAGTTCACTCTGCACAATTGAAAGTGGGAGAGTGGTTTGGAAACATGGATCTATTGGTGGCTCCATTGAATGACAATGTGATGATATTGGGGTTGGACTTCCATAGACTTTCCAAAGCAACTCCTCTCATTCATGAAATTCATTTAGTATTCTTGGACAAGGCCAGAACACTAAGCGCATCCTTGACGACAAAGGGGACGCTTAGGAGGATGCCTAGGATATCTATGATCAGGTTGGTAGAAGGAGTCGGTAGAAGCATAGTTGAACCTTGTGACATGACACAACATCAAGAATTCTTCTGAACCGTAACAACTCTAATTAGTTTGGGGCAAGAAGAGAAACAATTGACAACAATTAAAACTTTGATGAAGGCAACCATGGGGAAGGTTGGTCGATTAAGGGACCTGATGAACCATGAATGTGAGTGTAGGAGACAGTTGGACTCTTCACTTACCATGGAGCAAATGGGGCATCACTAGGAAAATCATTATTAGCTACAGGCCAACAACGTTGTGGAGGATCGTTCCATAGACTTACTCACCACAGAGACATTAGGAGTTGGGTCAAGACAATATGTGGATGCACTTACTAAACGAGACTTTGAGATAGATTTGGAAGAAGTAGGAGCGGAAGACCGACACCCCGCAACGATTGTGAACTTTTGTAGGAAGGCCATCGGGATATATGACTTCCAACTTACTTTTGAATGACTTGAAGAGTTGGGATGCACACCAAAGGAAGTTAGGTTTGTCTTGCGATACTTTTTCATGAAGCACAATTCAAATACGATGTACACCATTAACCTTGGTGGCGGCTATTGGGTACACTATGCATACTAAACGAAGGATATGGAGATGCACTGTCAGCAATAAGCAATGTGTTTTAGGATGCCTTGAGGGAGGTGTCATGGAAATAATCAAACAAGGAAGTTGCAAAATGACAGATGGTCCGTGGGGGAAACTTGCCAAATTGTGACAAGAAGCAGGACCTTGTCCAAAACTGAAAGGTTCAAGAGAAGTTCAGTTAGGTTGAAGCGAACATGTTGAGGGTGTAATGGGAAAATCAACAAGACCAAGATGAGTGGACAAAATGACGATGAGGCAGACAAAAAAGGGTTTGTTGGAAGTGGAGACGTGCATTCTCTAAGGACGAACATGACAGTTCGACTGATCACCTGACTACTTCAGAACTTGAGAGGATCCAATGTCCACGACATACACACAATAGAGTCGAAGTATCAAAGTCATCACGGGCCAAGAGAATCCAACACTTGGAAACACCTTGAGGATCTTCCTAAGGGGAGGTTCCTTTGATAATAATTGTTGAGTGGTGACGAGATCTAGAGATGGGGCATAGGCGCCATGGAAATTGATGGATATTGTCAGCACTATATTTATTTTATTATTTCGATATACAATGTTTACATATTACATCATCAGGCCCGTGGCCATATATCACATTTACATTATACACCACTAAACCAGGGATGTTACATTCCCCTCCCCTTACAATTTGCATATTCCTCGATGCATAACACCATATTTCTATAAATGTATATAATTTTACATCGCAATACTTGATAATGTTGCAAGTTCACACTCTTGCAGTAATTCCAACCAACAATTTCTCGTTCCCCACAACTTTCACAACCCAAGGAAGTGTACCCCTTTCTTTGCATGGAAGTCCCTCCTATTGTACCACTTCCCTTCAAGAGATCCAATATAGATTAGACAAGAAGTCTTCGAGATGTGGTTCCAAAAAATCCAACTGCCAAAATGGAGCCTTACACACTTATATACAAATGTACATTCAGTTCTCTTCAAAATTTACAAAACATTGTGAGTACTCCTCCCACATGATCTCCTCGTGTTCCCGCATGGCGTCTTCAGGACCATAGTAGGTCCACTGGACCTTTACCAGGACGGTGGATTTGTTCATGAGCACTTTGAATTTTTGATACAAGATGTGCATTGTTTCCACCCGAAAGTCCCCTTCATGCTCCACTTGGATCACAGTCCAATCAATTTTTTAGTTAGTATTAGGCACATTTTTATTCAATAAAGACACATGAAACACATTATGAATGCTTAGGGATGCAGACAATGCAAGCATGTATGCAACTAGGCCTATCTTCTATAAAACTTTAAACAACCTACAGTATCTCACTACCAACTTTGGGCAACTCCCCAATCTTAGCGCACTCCTCTTAGGTTTTACTTTTAATAACACATGCCAACCCACTTTGAATTCCCTTCGTGACATGTTTTTATATGCATAAATCTTTTGCATTTCCTCTGTAACATTTAAATTACGCTTAATCTATACCATATGCTCTTTCATTTCCCTTAGAAATTTTGGTCCAACAAATGCTTTATCTGTTGGGTTGTCCCAACTTATTGGTGTGTTGCATTTCTTGCCAAACAAGGCTTCAAACAGACTCATCTTCAACGATTCTTGATACCCATTATTTTAAGCAAACTCAACTAGATGAAGGTAGTCTTCCCACTTGGAAGGTTTGTCCATTACATACATCCTCAACATATCCCAAATTATCCTGTTAGTCCTCTTTGTTTTCCCATCTTACTCTGGATGATAGGTTGTACTGAAATTCAAGTTAGTCCCAAATCCCTTAAACAACCCCTTCCAAAAATTAGAAGTGAACTTGGGATCTTTGTCTGACACTATTGCCTTAGGCACGCCATGTAGTATGGCAATTTCCTTCATATAAATCTCTACAATATTGGCTTCCTTGTGAGTCATTTTCGCCGATATAAAATTTGCAACCTTTGTAAGTTTGCACACCACTACCATGACGTAATCATGCTTCCTTACTATTCTTGACAACTTGGTGATAAAATCTATTGCAACTACCTCTCATTTCCATTAACGAATGGGCAATGGTTGTAACAATTCAGTTGGATGCCTATGCTCAATCTTCAACTTCTAACATTCCATGCACCTGGCTATGTAATCAACCATGTCCTTCTTTATTCCATACTAGAAATATTGGCTTCTTATTACTACAATAGTCTTCTAGTACCCCGGATGTCCAACGTATGGTACATTGTGCATCTCTTTTAGAACTAAACTTCTCAATTCCTTGTAATCAAGAACATAAATATGTTCCCGAACAAGAGGATTCCATCCTCTTCTAGTTTGTAATCTTTATATTTTTGTTGTGCGCTATTTTGTTGCAATACTTCTTTAACTTGCACATAATGTTGGTCTATTGTTACGACCTCTAAAATTCTATCTTTTAAATCTATCTTGCACCTACTAATGGTTGTAGCATGCATTTCATGCACCCTTTTGTTGACTGCGTCAACCACCTTATTCTCTTTTCCCTTGATATGCTTTATGTCGAAATGATATTTACTGAGAAATTCCAACCATCTAGTTTGACTGGCATTTATTGTGGGCTACTCAAATAAGGGTTTCAGATCACTATGATTTGTATTCAACTCAAACTTTATGCCCATGAGGTAATGCCTCCACATTTTTAAGGCATGAACTATCGTTGCCAACTCTAAGTCATGGGTAGCATAATTTATTTCATGCTCCTTAAGCTTCCTTGATTCATAACATATGACATGACCATTTTGTGTAAGGACTCCACCAAGCCTTTCCTTTCATGCATCTATGCACATAACAAAATCTTCATCTGGATCTGCGACCTTTAGAATAGGTGCAGTGGTCAATAATTTCTTCAAATGCTAGAAACTCTCCTCACATTTGACAGTCCATTAAAACTTCGTTCCCTTCCTCTGCAATGAAGTGATTAGAGGTGTGACTCTGGATAAACCTTCGATGAATCTCCTATAATATCCAGGTAATCCCATAAAGGATCTCACTTTTGAAACTTTCTTTGGTGCTGGCCATCTTTTCCCAATCCACTGCTATGCTATCTTCTGAGACAACGTGGCCCAAATAATGGATCTACTTTTGATAGAAAGTGCACTTGTTTAACTTAACTTGGCATACAATTAGTGCTCTCTCGACACTTGAAACACCATTCTCAAATTTCTCATGTTCATCCTCTATATTGGAGGATAAGAATATCATCCAAGAAGACAATGAGGTATTTGTCCAAGTAATCCCTAAACACTCCATTCATTAGACACATATAAGTAGCTAGTGCATTTGTCTAGCCAAATGGCACCACCACAAACTCATAATGGCCATATCTTGTCCTAAATGGTGACTTCTTCTTTGATTCTTACTTGGTGGCAACTTGATCTCAAGTGAATCTTGGAAAATATATTTGTTGCTTTTAGTTGATCAAAAAGATCATCAATCCATGGTAGAGGGTATGAGTTATTTACAATAAGCTTACTAGGTTTTTTGAAGTCAATACGCAACCTGAAAGTTCAATCTCTTTTCTTCACAAAGAGTATTGGGGTGCCCCAAGGTGAGACACTTCAATGCATGTACCCCTTCTTCAACAATTCTTCTAGCTGCATCCACAACTCTTTCAAGTCTAGTGTGCTCATTCTGTAAGGAGTTTTGGACACTGTAGCAACTCCAGGAAAAAAGTCAATAGAGAAATAAATATCTCTCTTTGGTGGTATTCCTGGCAATTCCCCAAACACATCTTCATATTCCCTCAATATTGGATAGCCTTCAAGACTTAGTTCCTTATATTTTGTTGGTTCTTCCATATGGGCTACGTATATCTGGTGCCCTTTTTTTTAAATTATTTTCACCTGCAATGTTGAAATCTCTCTTACGGATATAGGTCTTGGAATACCTTGTAGTTTTTTTGAATTTACTTCCTCATCAAGGCATGTGAAATCTTTGTTTTAGCAATCTAGGACAGTGTGATGCTTGTCCAACCAACCATACCTATTAAGCAATCAAATGACCCAAATGGTATGATTAACTCTACCTTAGTGCCAACTCCATTCATGCTTGTTGGGAAATACTTGACAATTTCATTGATTTTTCTCTTGGTTCCAGTGGTTAGTTACACCAACCAAGAATTTTCATGCTTACATCTTTTCAATTCAAACAGTTCAACTATTTTCGGATCTATATAGATATGACTAGCTCCACAATCAATAAAAATAGCTATGGCTTGATTATCAATCTTACCTTCTACCCCAATCATGTGGGGTTGGTAGTCTACTTGTTTGTTGTCCAAGGCTGCATAAATCCTTGGCATGCTCCTACCTACATCATCCATTGTATCAACTTCTTAAATGTTATGCATATTCCTCATCATATCTCCCTTGCGAGGACAATCCCTATACAATTGGTCTCCTTCACACTCCCAACACTTTATGGATGTTGTTTTGACCTTTTCCCCAAGGAATCTATCATTTTATGTGCATGTTGCCTTCCCTTGCTGATATGCTTGAGAGTTGTTTATGAAAAATGGTGATTTGAATCCCTTCTTCCTCTGATGCATCTCGCCTCTCTTCTTATCATCCCAATACTTTTGAAAAACTAGTCTACTTTTTCTCTTCTCGTAAAGATACTTATCTTTTCTTATGGATTCTTCCAAGGTCTTGGGCTCATTGAAATGAATTTTATCACTATAAAACGTAGGTATCCCACTCATAAATCTTTGAATTTTCACCTTCTCATCCTTTATGAATCCAACATACCTCAACAATTCAAGGAATATCCTCTCATACTCATCCATTGTCATGCTTCCAAGCTTGATTTCAAAGAACTCTTGCATATTCTTATCATAATATTGCTCTGACAAGTATTTCTTCTGAAAATACTTTTTGAACTCCCTCCACGAGTTCCTCTTCTCATTAATGTGCTTAACCTACTTGAGTTGAACCCACCGCATATTTTTTTTTCCTTGAAGATGGTAGGTTGCAATTATGGCTTCTACATTTGATGAATAATTGTGCAATTAGAAACATTTCCTAATTCCCAACAACCATACTTCTGGATCTTATCCCTTCCTATGATCTCCATCAAATGATGGTGGCTTGATCTTCCTGAGCTCTTCTTGCAAAATATTTGATTCATGCCACCTCCTTTGTCTTCTAACAAGGGACACACTTGGGTTTCTCTTCAACCTTGAATGTGCATGTGACCTTCTAGTCGAGTGTCTCGATGAATGATGATGATGTTTACCAACACTCCTTGATTGCATAGATCCTCTATGATTATCCTTTTTGTCATGAGATCTGGATGCTTCTACTCATTTTCCATTGGTTATTTGCTTTGTGCCATAATCTTTATTGACTTGTCTCTGCAACATATTTAGACTCTGTAGCATATCCTCCTAAGCTCTTATCATCATTTCATTGTATGCTCTATAGCTCTGCACTTCCTTTTGCAAGCTTCTCACAATATCAACTAGCTCCACTCGCTCCACTCTGCCTCTATGTCCATTGGACTCGGTCTCTACATTTCCGATGTTGACATGTAAACTTTTGACCTCCTCCTCGTGGTTGTAAGATTATTAGGCATCCTCCATATCTCTAGTCCTCGTATAGGAACCAAAAATGTTTGTTTGTACCTCTAATTCTATAAGAAATGTGCATATAACAATTTTTGTTAGAATCATGCACATTGTAAACTATTTCATTAATTATATTACAAGTCATTATTTAGTTGAATTTATGAGAAGTATGGATGCATTGTAATCTAATTATTATTGTTTAAATACATTATCCTATGATTTATCTTTCTAGTGACTGTACTCATTCCGAGTTCTTAGCTAGAAGTTACAACTTTCTGAAGTTTGCATTTTCTACTAATTTGTGACCTGTTTTTATTGATGCAATTTTTTCATTTTTTTTCGAGACCATTTTTTTGCCACATATAGAAGAAAATTAGCTAGGAATCAAAAAAAATTCCATATCAGGCGCAGATATAATTTATGAATGGGATTACCTAACAACTTTAAGATTTGGAAACTAATGCTCTAGTCAAATTCTGTATAAATCTACAATTGACGACATTGTCATTTTACACTTTCTCCAGACTTATAAACTCTAGCCAAAACTGGTTATCTCCCAAATGGAGAAAAATTGGGAAAAACTAATGTGTAGATAAAATATAGACTAAATAATGTTTTTCGGATTGGTGATTTGGGGTCCCTTTTCCTCCTTCAAAGATTTCAAAGATCGTTGAAACACACCTAATAATAGTGGATTTTTCTCTATTTGAGTATCCACACACCAATTCGTTTTGAATTTTACCAAGATCCCAAATGGGTATCTTCATGCCTACTTTTTGGATTCCCTACAAAAATTTCACCTTCATGTAGGACCCAATTACTGAGCACGACCTAAATCTTTAAAAACCCCTAATTTGTGTTTTTCGAAAAATACAAGCAAAACTGGCCAATGGCCCTCACTGACACTCATGTATCCCTCGTCACTATGGGAACAACCCTTAAATTTCATTTGGATTTGAGTTAAACTACTCCTATTATGGCCAAAATTAGTTTTTGGCTCCAGACTTGATTTTTTTTTTTTTTTTCGTAAAATGTTGATTTTTTCCTTCCCTTTCTTCTCTTCTCTTCCTTTCTCTTCTTCTCCTTCCTTTTCCTCCTCCTCTTTCTCCTCTTCTCTTCCTTTCTCTTCTTCTCCTTCCTTTTCCTCCTCTTTCTCATCCGATGAACATTAAAACCCTTCATCGAACACGAACTTGCTCTTCGGCGAACTCAAAATTTTGCCTTCGGTGGACTCAACCTTCCTCTTCTATGAACTCAAACTTCCACTTTTGCGAACTCAAAATTTTGCCTTCAATGGACTCAACCCTCCTCTTCGACGAACTCAAAATTTTGCCTTTGATAGACTCTCAAATTTGTTCTTTCGACACAGTAAGGAATTGGCTCCTTCGGAGGACTTCAAAATTGTCTTTCGTCAACCTTCAAAATGCAGTTCGACATACTAAAAAATGCACTTCGACGAACCTGAAAATGCACTTTGGCATACTACAAAACAAACTTCAATGAACCCCAAAAAGCACTATGAAGAAACTCAAAATGCACTTGGACATACTAGAAAAGGTACTTCGATGAACCTGAAAATGCACTTCAACGAACATGAAAATGCACTTTGGCATACCTCAAAATGCACTTTGGAAAACTCTGAAATGTACGTTGACAAACCTCGACAAACTTCAAAATGCACTTCAGTGAACTTCAAAATGTACTTAAGCGAAACTCAAAATGCACTTCAACAAACTTCAAAATGCACTTCGGCTAACTCAAATTCTTGTCTTCAGCAAACTGGGATTTGTGACTTCAACGACTTGAAGAATTTGTCATCTCAACAAACTCATTTAACATAGAAATTATGTGTGAATCTAGAATGAATTTCGACCATTGATCTTAAGACCAAAATGATATTTGTCGTTCATTACACTAAGCTTCACGACTACCATGAAAACACAAAATTCGACCTCCCACGCCAATTTTTAACTCTGCAACTTGTAGATTTGTGCAATGAATCATCTCTTCGACCATTTTAAGTGCAAATTCAACCTTAATTTGCTCAAGATTTTCGGGATTTCACTCAGAGTTTACCATTCTCCCCAAATTTAACACAAAATAAAAATCCGTAACCACAAATTTATCAAATTCATGCAGATCTTTGGCCCATATTGGTCCAGTGTTGAAACTGAAGCTCTAGTGATGCTCTGTAGTGTTCCCCCACAACTAAACCCATCAATTTAAAAATTTTCTAATACCAAATAAATCAAATGTATGCATGCTAAAAACATTGAAGCAGTTAACGACATTCTTAAAACATGAATACAACTAAATTAACATTCACCCAATAGCATACAACTGCTTAAAACTCAAAGTAAGCACACACCAAATAATCCCACAATTAAATGAAATGCATTAAGGATTTACATACATTAACATCATTATGAATGTAGTTAATTATACAATACACAACAACATATAATTTACTCAATAACAAAGTATATGCACAACAAACAAAACTCAAAGATATAAACATTGTAACATACACTTATCTTTTAAACCAAATGTGCAATCGATTGCATGGGACGAACGTTCCTCCCAACCATAGATTTGTTGCTCCATATTTCAGGAGCAAATCACCCTCAACTTGGGGCTACAAATCCACAAGAAAGAGTGTTCCTCTTTTGTCCACTCACAACCCAATACAACCCACCACAAGTTATTTTTCCTATAGCGATCCAAATCCACTAGTTCTCTTCCCCTCAACCTGCACAACCTAAGGAATGAGATCCCCCTTCACTACACACAGTCCATCAGGCCTTCCCACTTCCCTCTAGAGCTCCAACACAGGTTGGTTAGGAATTTCTCTTATTGGGGACTATCGGGATGTCAACTATAACATGAAAATCTCACAACAACAAATTCGTTGTTTTAGAGTAATTTCTCACACAAAAAACTCACTCTATAGGCCTAATAGCTTGCCTCTTCATGAATTTACAACTCCAACAAGCTGTCACACATGCCCACTATTGTTGCCTTCAAGTTCTAACACTCTCTCATGCCTTGTTGTTCCAAAAACTAACTATAAAAACTGTCCCCTTTTCCCATACGAATTTCCCTTTTCCCCCATGCATGATGAATCTCACATTCCCCAATGTTAATTGTACTCAACCCTCGTGTTGTCATAACTACGGGATGTGATTTTTCACACCAACCCTCTTAGATGTGTTTAATGATTAGCTTTGGGAACACTCACAAAAGGATAGAAAGTTCGTACACCAATAATAATTTTAGAAAGTGGGTTTGGATTAATACCCATGAATATTTCACCCTTGGACCCCCTTCTTACACTTCCCCCCTCTCTTGTGGAAACTTAGCTCCCATTAATCCTTCCATGGTCTTCTTGCATCCGATATTACATATATTGTATTACTTCAATATACAATGTTTACATACTACATCATCAAGCCTCTGACCATATATCACATTTACACTATACATCGCTAAACTGGAGATTAAAAACGGGGATCTCACACAACCAACCCATTTTGTAACCATTCCTTGCTTAAAAAATTATCACAATACTCCACCCTATCCAAATAGAGCCCACATATATTCAAAAAGGTGATTTATTTCTCAAGGTCCGAAGAAAATAAAGAGATTTCCCTAGACTTGATGAAAAAACCCATGAGTTAATATAAGAAAAATACCCTTTTTCCACCCAATAATATCCCCTCCGATCTCCCTTTAGCATCAATAAAACTAAAATCCCAATTCCAATTTTTTTTTAATAATTCATAAACTCCTCTCTCCACATCCATCATTATTTTTTGCAAAAAAAATGATAAATGGGTTATAGACCTCGACTAGCCTTTTGATGGCCAATTTTTTTGAGGAATTGGCCAACCCCCAACAGTTCAAAGTCAAGAAAATAATTTGAAAACATTCTTAGGGGCATTTTCTATAAGAACCCCAAGCAAAGACAATTGTTTTCCACTTTATGTTTATGAAATTGCTTGTTTTTTAGCCAAAGACATAAACGATTTCCTTCCTCTTTAAGAGGCTTTTGAATTTTTTTCTCCAAAAAAACTAGACCCCCTTCAACCCCACATGTAGAAATAGTAGATCCTTTGGCTCTCTATTTGAGATTGTATTTTGAAGCCTCCAAAGATTGAACTTCACTGCGGGATCCCAAGACCCCCTGTTAATCACTTAAATTTACAGTTTTTACTAATGAAGAGACCTCACAATCTTGATGCCCTCTTAAACACTTAATTGGGATGAGAGGAGGAGGCTTGTGATTGCTTATCCAAGATAGAATAGGGAGGAGGTCTCTAAGGGGAATCACTGCCCTTCTATCTAATCCTACACCTCATGACCCAAAATGTAAATTTTCTACAATATTCTTTGTCATAGGGTTTGTGGGATTTGAAAACTTACCTGATACCCCCAAGTTCTTCTTTCTATCCTTATCAACTTCTAGATTGTGTGACAGAGTCGGGTTTGCGTCCTTGGGATTGTGGACTTCGAGGGGAGAAATTTCTTCTTCTTGCATAGGTTTCACCTTATCCTCCTCTGGAACCTACAAACCCCTAAGAGGCTATATACCACCACTTAGTCCTTCCTTAATTTCCTCTTACTGATGCTTGCATACCTGGTTCTTCCTTCAACTCAATAATGTACATTCGGCAACAATATGACCATAGACATGGCATCTTCCATATTTATATGGAATTCCTTCACAATATATGGACTAGTATTTCTCCTCATATCCTCTCTGAATAACCATAGTGTCTGCCAAGCCTTCTCTCATATCCAAACCTACAAGAATACATGCCATAACCATATACCCAGTATCATAATTGGACTTATTAAGTTCATAAAAAATACCTAGAACATTACAAATCTCCGCAAAAACTTCACCCAACCATAGTACCATTGGCAACCCCATAAGCCTAACCCACATCGGGTAGTGATCCATTTGTTATGTTCTAACATCGAATACTAAGTGCCACACTTTTAAGAACATGGGTTGTGCTCCCTGCTTCCAAAAATTATGGAGAATCTTATCAACCTCGACTGAGAATCTAAATATCCACACCATCCACCCTTGAATCAGTGAAAAACAACGGGGAGGAGAATGAACCACAGGTTCGAAGTTCACCTGTGTCCATTCCTTTAGGGTGTCACTCCCCATTCTTCTAGTTGGGAAATGCCCAACTAAGGTCGAGTCCGCTAACTCTAGGATTTCGTGAAATTTTGTTTTTCCCCAACTATAAATTTACTAAGTCCATTTTTCACTTAATGCATTTACGCCTTTTTCGTGCCTTACTAATCCCACCAAACCCCATAGCCTCTGACTGTTGAAACCCTAACAATTTGTTGTTATCTGAATGAGAAAGACCACACATCAACTTATAATCCAACAAAGAACCAATAAACTCTAAACACGCAACTTAACCCTGAATACCATCATCGCCAAGGGAAGGAAACTCGAATCTTTGATATGCTAGGTGCAGGAGATCACAGTCGGATGAAGGTACATTAGATAGTGAATACCCACCTACTAAGTTTAACTCTGTTTGGATTGATGTGATGTAAGGATACCCTAGTAGTTGATGAATCACCTATAGAGTACCTCTTGAGCATACAATCTACATCCCATTGACTTCCCTCTGACCTGTTCCTATCCTATTATGAAAAACATTGGAAAAGATTTGCGTTATTTCTTGTGCTACATCAGAAAGGTCCTTCACCAGCTCATTGATAATCTCCAATGTCTCCTCCTCCAACAACTTACACCTCGAATAATAAATTTGACCCATACACTGGAGCCTTCACCATCGGACTAGACCAAATCTATTGGCCTACCAGCAAATCTTCTGGAAAATTGACAGTCTTTTCCTCCATCAAAAAACCCTCCGACCTCCAACCCCTAGTGTCCCCTAACACCTATAACTCTTCAAATTAAATTGAAATTACAAAGGTAATTATAATTGAAGCAATGTAGAATTGATGGCAGAAGGATTGTTTAATAAAATTTAGTTTCCAAAGTTTGAGAATTACATGACTTACATGTATTTGTATATTAAACCAAGAATAAAAATACATCTAATAATACCATATGACATTTAAAATTATTCCTACTTTAAATTGTGATAAAATATCTCCATAAAATTGAAATTTGAACGAGATTTGTACTTGGTGTGTCCTCTCTTGTTGCATGAACTAAGTTGGACCAACGAGTTCTCTTTTCATTGCATAAACTCTAAAACATAAAAAATAATAATCAACTACGAAAATTATTTATCCACTTGCATCGCCACACATATGTGACGTGGCTACTTGAACTAAGTGGCAAAAAGGTGCCACGCATATCCCTTCACAGGAAAAAAAAATTGACGTGGATAGTTGATGTACCATCCAACTTTAATGAGATAAATCTATTCCTAATAAAATAATGGATTGGATAACAAATCAAACAGTGAACACGTGCATATAATGACTTTCCATTTTACTTGAGTGTATAAAGCACAAACGTGACACTTTATAACAACACAATTATTATCAATAAATTGCTTTATTAGTCCATGTCAAATGCTTAAAGGGACGAGGGACTATAACGATCTATAATTCGTTGACTTCATATTAGTTTGTCATTTGACTACAAATATTTGTATAATATCTATTGTTGGAACTAGGGAACTAAAAACATTTAATTTTATATAATAAAAAATACCATATCTGTCATGATCTGATTGGATAACAGATTAGAGGTCTTATTGCTAGCTTCATTATTCCCAATGTTCGATATGTTAGCATATCCAAAGTTTTTTTATCATATACGGTCTTTCTGAGTTGTTATTTTTTTTCTTAAAATGTTTGGATATCCAAAGTTTTGAAGATAGATAGTCAGTTTTTTATAAGTTGACTTCATATTAGTTTGTCCTTTGAATAGTTTTTTTTTTTTTACATAGGCTCTATTGTTCGAACTATTGTTACTAAATTTTTTTTTATTGTTATAAAATAATATAATAAATGTTTTTTTGTACGTAAGAGACCTGCCACACTGCATTCTTTCTTAAATGTTTACAAAGCAAATCTGACAGACTTAAATGTTTACCTAACAAGCTTCACAGCCTTAAATGTTTACTTAACAGGCCTATTACAATACATTTTCTTCCTTTTTTTATTTATATATGCAATGTTCTTTGTAGTCAATATGGGCAATATTGTTCTTCAGCGACATTGTTGGTTCACTGGTTTTGGTTACTTCTTGCATGTTAACTGATTTCTTATTTGCCTGTTGTTGTTGTTCTTGTTGCAGTTTGCACGCTTGGGGTTTTGCAACCGCAATTGGAACTATCCTTCTGTTGTTCCCCATTGACGGGCAGGTTTGGGTGCCATGTTTAGCTTCGCTTGCTATTTGCAGTTTGCAGGTGGGAAATTTGACTACTGGGGATGCCTGATTCGAAATCCTCTTGCAGAACATATTTGTATGTGAGGAGAAAATACGATTTCCTTTTGTGATGCGTCATTGTGGTTGTGATGGAGGTAGGTTTTGTGTCAAACATTGGCCTTCTTTCGTTCTCCGTTAACGGGCGGGTTTGGGTGTCGTGATTAGCTTCATTTGCTATCTGCAATTTGCAGGTGGGAAATTTGATTGTTGGGGATGCCCGAGTCGAAATCCTCTTGCAGAACATCTTTGTATGTGAGGAGAAAATATGATTCCCTTTTCCTATGCGTCACTATGGTTGTGATGGAGGTAGGTTATGTGTCGAACATTGGCCTTCTATCGTTCCCCGTTGAAGGACGGGTTTGGGTGTTGTGATTAGCTTCGCTTGCTATCTACAGTTTGCAGGTGGGAAATTTGATTGTTCGGGATGCCTGAATCGAAATCCTCTTGCAGAACATCTTTGTATGTGAGGAGAAAATACGATTCCCTTTTCCTATGCGTCACTGTGGCTATGATGGAGGTAGGTTTTTTGTCGAACATTGACGATCAGGAACAAGACGAAGACAACATTACAATATTGCTTCTCTGGTCGTGGTAATCACATACAAAGATGGACTGCATGAGGATTTTGATCGCTCCCAGTATTGAAAAATACCAACCGTGAAAATCGCATCGTGAAAAAGATGGCAGGCCTTTGGACGGTCCTGCCAGCTTTGAATTTTACCTGACAGGTCTCACAGCCTGAAATATTTGGTTAACATATGTGTTACAATACATTTTCCTCTGAATTTTTTGATACAATCTTCTGTGCAATGAATTTGGCCAATATCGTTCTTCACTGGCATTCCTGGTCGGCTGGTTGGTGCTTGCTTCTTGGTTCGCTGGATGTTGCTTATTGTTGTTTGATTCAACTTTGCAGGGTCCAGGTCCTGCGGCTGCAGTTGGGCCTTTTGGTGCTTCTTAACTGGGTTGTTATTTGCTACTTGCTCTTGTTTGCTTAAACTTTGCGATGTTGGGGTACTGCATCTACAGTTGGATATGTTGTTACATGGTTTTACAATTGGCTCCCCAGAAAATACTATTAAGATAAAATAATATGCAAAACTTTGCAGTGGATGTAAATTACATCTATCATGGCTTGAACCAGAGTTTGTAGAGCTCAAACTATATTTCATAGTTGATGATGTTTTCCCATGGTTAATGTCTTTCTATGGCTTCATAGTTATGAGAGTAAGTGTTGTTATGTGAGCGATAAAGTTCTTATGTCCCTTTCCTTTTTCTCTTGTAAACTTTCTCGTTTTTTCCTTTTGTTCTTCCCCTCTATTATGTGTTTCTGGTTCTATTCTTTGCCACATTTCTGTGGTCGCGGGTTCCCGGGGTGGCCAATTGACAAATCGTCATCCCCATCTATATCTTCACATCACGAGTCCGGTCGACTACCATTCATTTGTATATTTATCCAATTTCTTCTAAACTTGCTCGTTTTTCCCTTTTGTTCTTACCCTCTATTATGCATTTATGGTTCTATACTTTGCCACGTTTCTGTGCTCGCGGGTTCCCGGTGCGGCAAACTGAAAAATCGTCATCTCCATCTATATATTTACATCACGAGTTCAACCGACTGTCGTTCGTTTGCATACTTAGCCAATTTTATGAACGCGAGTTCGCGGATAGGTGTTATCGAACTTTGGTAACCCGTGTTCGGGGTATACATCTTGCACCCAAAACTTTCATGCTCTACAATTCGACCACATACTCCTTGAACTCGCAACCCTGCCTCTACCTATGATGACTCCGTCTGTCCGACCTGCCTTTCCATACTTAGTCGAGTCTTCAAAGTTTTGCGGGTTCACGCGTTCCCGTGTTCAGAACAGTTTAAAAGCATTTTTTCGCTCCCCTCCATCCCCGCCACCTTCCGCCCTTCCCAATGCACATTAATTATGCTTTTAAAAGTGACAACCGACCAAACAGATTCGAAAAGATTGGCTTTAATAAGCGGAAAGCTCAAGGACATCTCCCATTAAAATGCATAAACAGGCGAATACTATGGGATCTGATAAAAAAAATTGCGTGCATTTTGAATTTGCAAAAAGTGTTGGCTATTTTAGTTTTTTAAAGGCATCATCATAGTAACAGTGCAATATTGTACTACCACGCTGCCATCCATGAACGTGTCACCCATAGAGGTCTTGACTTCATGTCCATCTTTAATATTGTGCATATGTTATGTTATAGGTTGTCATATTTGAGAATATGCTTGGATATGGGAATGTTAATACATGTTATTAGTGACTATTCAACGCACATATTCGAAAATATTGGCATTAATAAGCGAAAAGATCGAGGGCATCTGCCATTAAGATAAATTAAACCAAAATCTATGGAAGATTATACTATCATCCTCCAGCGTTGATTTTAAATACTTATTCCCATTTCTCTCTATCATCAAAGAGTTGGGATTTAAGGTGCCTTCGTTGTAATGTTCCTGGTCATGGACATGTAAGACAACTTAGAGATTGGTGTTCTCCTTGTATTCGATGCTTTGGTTGGTTGAAAAGCCTGCCTGGAGATTTGTTTGTTGATCTTCTTTGTTTTCTTACTGGGAGTTGGAAGGGATTTATTGGTCACCTGCAAAATTCTCCTTCATTAAAGTATATAGTTTCTTCCAACAACATAGATTTGGGAAGTGTATCAAATTCTACAGAGCACACAAGAATTTGTCTTCCGTAAGAGGAGTCGCACTTACCGTGGCTTGCAAAATGGTCTCTAATATTTAGAAATGACGCGAAATATTACTCCATTCGTGAATATACGGAGAAGGAAATTATAAATTTGGATCGTCGCGAGTATGAGAAACTGTATAGGTGGTTAAAACGACATCCTAAAATTACAGAAATTTATATTTCAAAGATTGTTGAGCTACTTCTGGGTGTGGTAACAGACTTGACAGAAAGCCATATTCTTTGTCAAAGTTTGTTCATTGTCCTTTGGATGTAGTTACAAACTCCATATATAATCAACTTTCTATCGCTACTGCACATTTTGTTTTTACTATTCTTATGCATATAATTGCATCTGGGTCAATGAGCTTGCCCCTCTTTGCATGAATATTCCCCTCCTACTTGAAGGTGGGTATATAACCAAGGAACGACGCTCTCAAAACTTTCTAATCCCTACATCGACATGTAACTGGAAAAAGTTAATGGGAAGGAATTCTAGATTATGGACTTTGCAACACTTTTCGAGGATTACTTTATACTACCACCTTCTGCAAGAAGTTTCACATGTTCAGGTAATGATTTGGTTTCTGAAAATCACCTTTCACTACCACCTTCATGTAATCATTTTATTTCATTCTTTAGAAGAGACCTTAATGTAGTGGTGTATTCCATAGATATGTCCACCTAATGTCAATCTTCCTATTATTTCCCTTGCTTTGGATAAGGAAAATGCATTTCTTCTGCTGCAGTTGATGCGATATTTGAAAAAAAAACGTTCGAACCATACAATTTCTTATTTTTTAAAATATAGAACAATGTATTTTTTGAACACACGGTAGTTCGAAAAGTTTTATGCGTTGTTTGGGATTCACGTCCTTCAAGGATGTTAATTAATCACACAATTAATATTGCTCGTGCCAATGCAATTGGGTCATCGTCCACTATAGCAATTGCATTAACACTGCAATGTCTGATAATAGATGTTTGACATGTACCTAATGTCAAGGTCATTATTGCACATGACACCCAATGTCCAAAGATTTATGGACTCAAAGCAACATTGTAGTTGTCGTGAGAAAGCAACACTAAAGTCGATGTTCTTTGTAGGTCTGACAAACCTGCAGTTTAAGTGCTTTGACAATGACAGCCCTGCTTGTTCACCGCATTGTCGCACTGTAGTCAATAGAATTGTTCCCATTTCCACCGCCAATGTCAATGTCCAAAGCCAAATCTATTTGGAGCCTGGGGTCACCGCCAATGAGGACGCCTAAGTTGAAACTACCTGGAACCTGTGATCACAACTTCTTTCACTTGACATTAGTATCAGTAGTGATAAAAAATTGATTGTATCTCGAGTCTGTTACTGCAATCAGAGGTCGCTCAACACTCTTTGACATAGAAACTGGTAGTCTGTCAATTCCGTTACAACTTTGGCATAAAACGTTTTGTAATTTTAGAATGTTGATTAAAATGTGCATACAGTTTCTCACGTTCGTGGGTATCCAATTTTATAATTTCCTTCTGAGTGTATTCGGGCATGGAGTAACATTCCAGACCATTTTGTGGGCCGCCATGTTTTCCACCCCTACAATGAAAGATATATTTTGTTGTAATCTGCAACATTTGATACACTTGCCATATCTCTGTTG
>SNQJ01S0146599.1:15484-26302 GCA_010110895.2 Picea sitchensis
AAGACAGCCATATAGTTGAAACTTAGAGCCATATTAAGGTCAAGGACAGACCTTAGATGGCAGCCTCATAGGACCTCATAATCTCTACAAGTCCCTCTCAGAATTTCCTTTCTTCTTGCTCTTTGCAGCAAGAGAAACATTCTCCTCAACTCTGTCTTCCTTCTAACCACTGCTATGAGACCCCATCCGGATCTCCGCCTGAGTGAAGTCATCACACAACCTGCTCCAATCTGGAAAATTTTCTCGACCCACCACACACTTCACAAAGACATCCCATTCCTTTGTGAAGACTTTCAAGGCTATCCTCCCCAACTCGGCTTCCGTGATGATCTCTCCCATTGCGGCTAACCTGTCCTTAACTTGGGTTAGCCGGGTAAGATAGGATGCAACATCCTCACCCTTAACCATCTTCAAGTCATGCAATTTATCTTTCAAGGCCATCGTCCGATTGACATTCTTAGCCTCAAATAAATTCTTCAAAGTTTCCCACATCTCAAAAGTTGTCTTCTTCTCAGATAGATGTGGAATGAGAGGGGCCTTCACACCATTTAAAATGATCCTCTGAGCTTTGGCCTCCTTTACTTCATGCAAATCCAAAGCAACAAGATATGTCGTGGGAGCCACAACAACATAACTGACATAGTTGCAAATCTTGTTCTCCTTGAGAACAATTGACATCCGAACCTTCCACTGCAAATAGATGGAAATGCCATCCAACCGATCGTCAAATCTAATGCATGCAACCATATTCCCTGTCACTATTTAAAGGAAAACAAACAATGGATTCCCCCCCTTCAAACTTGCCCAAAAATCTCACTGCTCACTGTCACTCAACAAGTACAAGTACAAAATTCTGTCATACACTTAGCAATCTAGAGATAACTATCCTCTATGAACTTTGAAATGTCTAAACCCACATTCATAAATTACTATAAGCAAAAATACACATTGATAAGCACTTTAGCAGTGGAATAAACACAATGAACAACAATCACCCAAGCATGAAATACACATAAATTTATGTAATGCCAGGGAAAACCCCAATGTGGGGAAACCCAATGAGAGAGAGAGAGATTTTATTAGCTTCAAGAAAGATATATCAGTAGCAACAATACAATTTCCAGCAAGAGAAATCCACTTACATCACACAAAAACTGCGCCCACAATATTTTGCCTAGGAAAACGTGCCAAATCCATACTACTGTACGCCTGCCCAAAAATCAGCACATTGGAAAATGTGCCCACAATCTGCTGTACGACCCTGCTGCAGTAAGAAAAACCCTCCAAAACAACCTCAAAAATCGTGCCAAACTTGCCTCGATTCTATGCCCTCTTTCCCTTGCTGCACGGAATGTACGGATCCGTACAGTACGACCTCCAACAACATCAATAACTATTAGCACTCACACATAAATATTCCCTTGGGATTTGTGCCCAATCTCCCTTGGGAAATGCACCCTCCTTACTTCCCTAACTTTCCTCTCTCAGGCTTTCTCGAAAATTTCTCTCAATCTCCTTCTCATTGTGTCTTGCACACTACCCAATGCATTCTCTTATAATCTGAAAGAGACCTTTCACCTTCTCCAACCCTAGATCTAATGGCCAAGATCTAATCTTGCCTTTACAAGATCAAGGGACATGATTCATTCCCTCCAAAATAAATCACTTAAAATATTAAAGTACATTTTCACTTTATAACATAAGTGCACTTTATGAAATAAAGTCACTTTAATATTAGAAGGTACATTTTATTAAAAAGTCACTTTAATAAAAGAACCACTTTATAAAAACTCATTACAAAGTCAAGTGTCTAGTAATGTAGGTACAAGGTTACTTCCGCATGCAAGACACACATGCGAAGTACCTCTTGAGCTAAAAAGATAACAAATTCTACTACCATGAATCAAACCATCCTTGTCACTAAAGTGTCATATTAAGCATAAACAAATGAGGGAGAGTTTCAAAGTTACCAAATGGGATCTCAAATGCACAATGTGTTCATTACTTGTCAGGTTTAAGGCAAACTCACATATGGTGCCTTATTGAATTATGTGTCCTAGGACTTAAGATAGTGATATAAACATTAATTATATTTCTTTGGTTTTCCCATGTAACTCTTTCCTCACCTCATATAAAAGGAACATGTTTAATTGCATGTTGGCACCTTCAAACATTTTTTTCTTTTCATGAATGGTATGTTTGTAATAAAAATGAATCTTTGTGCTTGATTTGAATGCAAGGTTTTACTAATCTTAAAACCTAAGTTGCACTAAAATTGGAAATGGGAGTGCTTAGAAATGCTCTTTCGAATATGTTGGGGAAAATTATATATATATATATATATATATCTTTTAAAAATAACACATTTTCTTGCAAGAAATTAAGAATTGTAGGTTAATTTGTTGGTTTAGAAGAAAATTAGAGGTCTATTTGTCTTCATTTTCCACAAAATAGGGGTTTTTATACTTGATATGGGTCTCATGCCCCTCATGGGCACTTGGGTGGGATTAAAGAATTTAAAAACCATGTTGAAACATGAGGGTTTCACACCAAAATGCCCCATAAATGTCCTGAGTTGTACCATGTAAGGTTTACAAATCACAAATCTTCATATAGAATTGCTAAGGGCATTTTTGAGGCATTTCATACTTGTTTCAACATTTTGGCATGTTTTGGGTACTTGTGTGATCCAGATGATTTTGTGAATGAAATGAAGGGAGAGATATAGCAATGAAATGTACAAAGATATTGCAAGAGATCCAATAATATAACAAAGATATATCAGATATATAACAAGAGACACATATATACAATAATACACAATTTCTATTAATGAGTGAAATGTACAGAACTGTAAAATTATAGAGTGAACGACTCACTAGAATGGTGGCAGCTTATCTCTAAGAAGATATGTGATGGCTACACTCATTCACAATAAGATAATGTTTACAATGAGGCTCTAAAGGCCTTTTTAACATAAATAAAATCCAAAACCCTAACTCCGGAAGATGAAAAACTAAAAGGTTTGTGAGCTCCAATGGGGGTAGTTGATACATCAACTTCTCAAGGGTGTAACTTATGCATACGATCTCCATTTGGGGTGTTCGATATCTCGTCGGATGTATTTGAGAAGTATAACTTTCGCCGGGGGTTAGGATATGTCATTGGCAACCCTTGCCCCCCCAAAAGTCCAAAAAACCGTCATTTAGGGCCTCAAAATGACCCCAGAAGTTTGGGACTCGAAAAACTGTAAAAAATTGCCAAAATGGAAAATTGTTCTTTGAGCCAGTGGAATAGATGGGTGGCCACTGAATTCTGCCTGGATCAATCCTCCCTGCTTAAGAAGCAATGGTCTCCATTGCGTGAAGTCTACAGGGAAGCTTTTGCTGAATCTGAACCTTGGTGAGTTGAGTGCCTTGTTGAAAAAGTTGCAATGCTTGGCTTCTGGAAGGCTGTCACGAACCTGATGTTGGAGGGGTTGGACTTTTTTAACCAATCTGACTGCATGAGATGACGATGTGCAGGAGGAATATTTGTGCTTTGCTTCAATCTTGTCGACCTGCTTTTGCTAGATAGAAGGGGCTTGGACCAAAGTCGTAGTGGTCACAATGTCCTTCTGTTCACCTTCTGCCTGAATTGCAAAGTAGCTAAACTTTGTCGTATGAGAGATGACTTTGCTGCACTGTTTTGTTGAAACAGTAGTTAGAACTACCTCTGGTATCCTATAGAGGTGATTTCCCAAAGTAACAATGACACTATGGGGTCGAAACTCATAAACAACATGGTGCTTCTACATATATGGATGGCCCAAAAGAACATCACAGACATCCAACGGGGCAACTTCGCACAATACCTCATCCTTGAAGTGCTTGATGCCGTAGGACATGAGACACTGTTGGATGACACGAAGATCTCGTCCTTGGTGAAGCCACCTGATGTTGTATGGTTGTGGGTGTGGTGTTGTTGACAATTCCAACTGTTTGACGACCTCTGTTGAGATGATGTTCTTTTGGCTTCCACTATCAACAATGAAATGTAACGGGGTCCCCTTTACCCACATTTGTGAATGGAAGAGGCATCCCCCTCTTTAGGATCTGCTGATTCTTCTGGTTGGATCGTTGTGGTTGCGATAGTGGCAATGGGGTTTGCGTCGATGATCTGTCTCCTTCCATTATATTCCGAATCGGATTCTGAATCAGGGTTTGACTCTTTTTCTTTTATCTCGACCACCAATGACTGTTTTGAGCGACATTCATCAATGTTGTGCCAAGGGATTTTGTGGAAGTCGCACCACTTTCCCCTGTCTTTCTTCGTCTTCCCATTACCCTTCTTTTCCTGTGGCTTGGACTGGTTGTCTTGAGGTTGGTTGTTAGGGCTGTCTTTATTGTACTTTGGTTGTTGCGGATTTGCAGACTCGGACTCCCGTTTGCTCTGGTGCTTAAATTTCTGTTCGATTTTGACAACATAACGATAAACAACTCCCAACAATGAGATGTCCAGAAACTCCATTTCAATTTGGATGTACCTGTGTAGAGCCCCACGGTATTTCAAAACCAAATGCCACTCAGAATCTTTGATACCCAGCTTGGTGCGCAAGGTATGGAAGGTATCGGTGAACTCCGACACTGCTTGGCCCCTCTCTTGACGCAGCGTGGTCCATCTCATGTACTGGTCTTCATAGTTGCCAACATGGTAATATTGTTCCTTGACGACATCTACAAAAGATTCCCAAGTGGGTTCAACCTCAAACATTCTAGACTCCTCTATGAAAATTTGGTCATAACAAGTTTCCCACCAATGTTTGACATGGGGGAGAGACTCAAGGAGCGTGAAGGTGATCTTTTCCTTGTCGGAGAAGTTGTGCACAAAGAAATAACCTTCTAGCAGATTTAACTATTTTTCGAGAGCATCCACATCTATTTGACCTTCAAATATGGGAATATAAAAATTAACTTGTACTTTGAAAGGAAAGGTTCCTCCAAAGTGTCTGCTTGATGAAGACACATCCATTGTTTTCGACAAACGTCGAAGGATGTGGGAAAAATTCTCCATCATTTTGTTCCATCATTTTTTTTGCGCCATGGAAGGTCGCTTGGGCTAGTTGTCATAAAGAGAAACTAGCTCGAGACCCAACTCTCTATACCCTGACCTTGTCGGGGACATACACTAAGAAACGACAAGGAGTAGCCTGCTTTGATACCACTGATCCATATTATTTTGCGAACGGAATGAAGAGAAAGATATAACAATGAAATATACAGATATATTGCAAGAGATCCAATAATATAACATAGATATATGAGATATATAACAAGAGACACATATATACAATAATACACAATTTCTATTAATGAGTGAAATGTACATAACTGTAAAATTACAGAGTGAAAGACTCACTAGAATGGTGGTAGCTTATCTCTGAGAAGAGATGTTACATCTACGCTTATTCACAAGAAGATGATGTTTACAATGAGGCTCTAAAGGCCTTTTTAACATAAAGAAAATCCAAAACCCTAACCCCAGAAGATGAAAAGCCAAAAGGTTTGTGAGCCCCGATGGGGGTAGTTGATACGTCAACTTCCCAAGGGCGTAACTTTTGCATACAATATTTGTTTGGGGCGTTTGATACCTCGTTGGAAAGGTCTATCCGAGAAGTACAACTTCCGTC
Source organism: Picea sitchensis (assembly GCA_010110895.2). Taxonomy (NCBI): domain Eukaryota; kingdom Viridiplantae; phylum Streptophyta; class Pinopsida; order Pinales; family Pinaceae; genus Picea; species Picea sitchensis. The sequence continues at coordinate 21,153 of SNQJ01S0146599.1, forward strand.
GGAGGTTGAAGTTTGCTATAAATAACCCCTGCCCCCCAAAAGTCCCAAAAAACGTCGTTTAGGTCCTCAAAACGAATCCGAAAGTTTGGGACTCGAAAATTTGTAAAAAATTGCCAAAATGAAACACTGTTCATTGAGCTAGTGGAATAGGTGGGTGGCCAACGACTTCCGCCTAGATCAAGGTGCATGGTCATGTTAGGTGTTTCCTGCAACTTAGCTAAAAGCTGATTATAATTAGTGGCTTACCTTGAAATAAAAATGTTATAGACAATAGTGTTAACAAAGTGGGCCACATAAGCAACGTATTGAATATCTCTAAGAGCATCACCCAAAGCCTCCTAAAGGCTTGAAGCCATGATGTCTCTTGCCTAACTAGCATACATGATCTTCCACAAATTTGGAATGCTCGAGGACATGGCATGATGGTAACTCCATCGTAAATTGATCTAATGAGGCAATTGACATTTAGGCATATCCTCTACCATCACTAATTGCTCCATTTTACTTGGAGTTGCTTCAACCAATCAACTAAAATCCAATCAATGATTAGGAGTGAACTGAAATGGATCTATGAAGCAGATGATAAATCCACCAAGGCTAAGAATCAAGGACTTATACGTTGAGTTTGTGTGCAATGTAGAAATTTTCGTATATGACTCATATTGCAAATTTAGTTATTACACCTCTCACTATAGGTTTCTTGGATCTAATCCATGAGAGCTTTCAATGTTGGGGCTGATTAGAATATATAATCACAACAACAACCAACATCATATACTTCAGTTTAAATCACTAGGTAGCTCCAGAGAAAAGTTACGAAACTAGCGTACTTCAATTTCAACAAGTTACGACCTTTAGGAAACTCTTTTCCATGCATATAACAGATTTGAAATAACTTTATTAAAATGGTTTTTACCACAATAAATATGTCCTCTTATCTTCATTATGTTTATATCTCTTAACAATTTCAACGCAATGTTATGTCAAATCAACATGAACAATAGGTGCTAGAAATTACTCAATCAAGAAGACAACACACACTGGTAATCATATCCGCTTCATTTATATAAAAGAGATAAAGTACACGCTCATACTCATAACTAATCACAAACTGAGACAATTTCAAGCTCTCCAAGCCCTCACTAGGGAAAGCAAGAAAACCCTAGCCACCAACTCCTCCTAGGTAGGAATCACTCCTAACCAAAACTAGTCACTCCACCAAGAATCCTTAATAAGTTAGTATCATCATTAGTGAGTCCTCTTTGGCTCATGCCAAAAGTCTCCTTGTCTTCTCCTCAACAAGCATACTGAGTAGCATTAGGGTTCCCAAAATCCTAGTTTTCTCTCACAAGAGCTACAAGATACAATGATATCTTTATCCCTCTAGGGTTTATCACAAACCTTAGCTTTTTTTTTCTCCTTAGGGTGAAACCTTAACTCTAGAATTTCCCTTGAACTTCTCTAAGAACCCTAGCACACCAAGACAAATAGAGATAATACAATGAGTGTGTAAGAGAGAGAAACTAGTATGATCCACTCCTCACATCTTTAATATAAGTGTACCATAAATGAATCCACAAGATCAAGTATCATTATCTCCAATGCCATGTTCTTCTCTAGGGTTGACATGCATAGCACAAACCCTGTCATCTCACAAAAGCAATCTCTCTCTCTCTCTCTCTCTCCCAGGGTTTCCTCATGAACCCTAGCATATAGCTTCTAGGGTTTTCTTATGAACCCTAGCATCTTGCTCCCTACAAAACTTCTCCAAGGAAATACAAAGAATAGAGTACAATGATGATTATGTGAAATGACTCTCTTTTTCCTCTATTTACATGAGAGGTAAGGGGGGTCAACAATATAATAATGGTCCTAATCAACTACAAACAACATATTTACAAGAAGATATGCCCACATGTGAAACACTCCCTCTAAAAGTCACACATGTCAAGCTCCAAGGTGAAGACGTCCAACAAGCAAGGTTGCTAGGCATAAACACTTCTTAAGAAGGGTCCAATGCTCCACCTCCACAAGTCGCCAAAGTTTCAACACTCTTTTTCCATGTGATCCTCCGGGTTCACCCCACCTACATGATCACTCCCTCAACCCAAGCATCCTAAATTCAAGCACAAGCCTTCAATGCTCTTAAGAAAATTGTCGAAAACAAGAGTCATATGATGCAGGAGATGATGAGATCCTTTCAAGAGGTTCTATTACAAAATTGTCTTCAAAGGTAGGATAATTAGTTAAAATCCATATAGGATAAAATAATGCATTGTAATATGATGAATTCATTGATGATTGATATGTTCGACAACACAGGTATTCCAACATAGGATGAACACCTTCAGTAACCACTCACATAACCAGATCAAAGATCAACAAACCGATATTTTCACGTGGTAAAACCCCTACGGGGAAACATCCACCGCCCCAGCCAACGCGACCACTTGGAGCAGTTTATTAATGCAAAAGAAAAAGATTACAGAGAGATTTTACAATAGAGTTTCTCACAATCGATCATCGACAAATGACCCTCCATGCTCTTTAAATAGAGATCATGGACCAATCGGGTGTTAAGCCATGGATCAATGAATGTTAAGATCGAGGAGAGTATGAACCGTCAGATCACTCTATGTCGGGAACATATCGTGACCATCGGATTTCCTAACTACAAATGCATAATAATGCATACTAACGAAACACACTGAGAAACACACTTTTACCTAACGACATATTAGACGAAGTAGATCTTAACTAACTCCTAAGTGTCTGAATATCCTAACATCCCCCCTTAAGAACAACTTGGGATAGGATTGAAGGATTTACACTGTTGACACAATAGGAGAAGGAAGGAGGCATTAGAGCCTATTCCCCCTTAATGACAACTTTTTGAACTCCTAACATAGAGCAAAGTTTGGAAAACTTCGCTTCTGTAAGAGACTTTGTGAAAATGTCTGCAACTTGATCTTTTGTAGGGCAAACGAGCACTTCAATAACTTGATCATGAATGAGCTTTCTGATGAAGTGCATGTGTAGCTCGATGTGCTTGCTGCGCTGATGTTGGACTGGGTCTTTGGCGAACTTGATGGCACTTTGATTGTTGCACCAAAGGATGGTCGGATGCTACTGCTCGAATCCAAACTCTGAAAGGATCTGTCAAAGACACAAGGCTTCTTGACTTGCATTTACTGCTGCTCGGTACCCTGCGTCTGTGGAAGAAAGTGCAATAGCCTGTTGTTTCTTACAAGCCCAAGTGACAGGTCCTGAACCAAGGCTGAAAACATAACCTGCAGTAGACTTCTGATCATCAGGGTCGCCGACCCAATCTGAATCAGTGAAACCAACCAATAAATGAGTCCCCCCTAAACTGTAATGTATCCCGAACTGAACTGTACCACAGACATAGCGAAGTATCCTTTTAGCTGCTTTCCAATGGCTTTCATGGGGTGTTTGCATATACCGGGCAACAAGACCAACAACAAAGGAAAGATTAGGACGGGTATGAGTCAAGTATAAGAGGCTACCAACTAACTGACAATACAGGGTGGCATCAACTTTAGGAGAAGTACAGGTGGTAGTAAGTTTGACTCCAGACTGGAAGGGAGAAGGGGTTGGTTTACAATCATCCATGTGAAAGCGACGAAGAAGGTCACAAGCATACTTAGACTGGGAAAGAAAAATTCCTTCATTGGTTTGCAGAACTTGGAGGCCCAGGAAATAGTGCAAAAAACCTAAGTCTGTCATTTCAAATTTATTCTTAAGACTGGTTTTCACATGGTTTAAAAGTTTTGAGTCACTACCAGTAAGGATAAGGTCATCAACATAAAGGACAAGGATTATGAGACGACTTCCTACTTTCTTGGTATAAACATTAGGATCAGAATGACATCTAGAGAATCCAGTGTCATTAAGAAAGATGCCCATTTTGGCATACCAAGCTCGGGGAGCTTGCTTAAGACCATAAAGAGATTTCTTAAGGTGTCAAACAAGGCTAGAATCATTATGGACATAGTCGGGAGGTTGTTCCATGTAGATTTCTTCTTTCAAATTGCCATGCAAGAAGACGGATCTAACATCCATCTGATGGACCTCCCATTTATGTGAGGCAACAAGGGAAAGAACAAGGCAGATGGAATTCATTTTGGCTACAGGGGAAAATGTTTCATTATAGTCAATTCCTTCAACTTGGGAGAATCCTTTGGCAACTAACCGAGCCTTGTGTCTGTCAACACTTCCATCTGATGCATACTTAGTTTTGTAGACCCATTTACATATAACAATTTTTCTTCCTTTTGGAAGAGGTACATGATCCCAAGTATCGTTTTCCATTAAAGAACGATACTCTTCATTCATTGTTGTATCCCAATCTGGATGTCCTGAAGCTTCTGCAAATGTCTCTGGATCATGAGTCTTTGAAACTTGAGCTAAAAGAGAAAAGGCTTGCTGGAACTGTGAACGTGTTCGACGCTTATATGAAGGATCACCGCCAAGATCACCAACTGCTTCTCGTGTTGAACAGATCCATCTAGGAAGTGGTGGAACTAGTTCTTGTTCAGGTTCAAAGGACTCATCTGGAGGAAGGTCAGCAGGCGGAGGTGGATTTTCATCCTCACTGTCATCATCTGAAGAAGAATACAAAATAGGAACATAAGAAGGCACAAACCCCGAAGATGGCTCATAGGCCGAAGAAGGCACAACCGCTAAATTAGGCTAGCAGGCCAAGATATTTTCATCAAATTTAACATCTCTTCTAAGAATAATTTCAGTACAATGTGGTTGAAGAAGTCTATAACCTTTGACATCTTCAGAATAACCAACAAATATACACTTCTCACTTTTAGGCTACAATGGTTTCCTTTTCTCATAAGGAATGTGAGCCCATGCTATACTGCCAAATACACGGAAGTGACTTACATCTGGTTTAATTTTAGTCCAACCTTCTTCCGGTGTTATATTTTTAAGAGCCTTTGTGGGAGTGTGATTGACTATGTAATTTGCATATTTGATTGCTTCCGCCCAATACTTTAGACTTAATCTCTTAGATTGGATCATACAATTAGCCATTTCTTTTAATGTGCGGTTCTTTCTCTCAGCAACACCATTTTGTTGTGGTGTATATGGAACAATGTGTTGCATTTGGATGCCCT
>SNQJ01S0146600.1:0-23887 GCA_010110895.2 Picea sitchensis
CTAACTATGATCACCTTTATTCCCAGTCTCCCTAGATTGGTCATTGTACCCATGGTACTTTTTAATCATGCATTTTCTTGCAAGGATTATAACTCATCCTTGACCGGCATAGACTTCCTCTTTCTATTATTCAGGTTATTTTCCTGAATCATACCCTACTTGGGTATCAATGTCATACAACAACCACTCACAATTATTTGCATACCTTTAGGATAATGAAATATTTTGAGAAGGAATTATTACCAAATTCCTTTGTTCCTTATGCCACATAGGTATGGACATTTTTATACCATCTTTGGTTTCTAGCACCCTTTCTAATATTACCTCATCAATGGTGTTTTATGGTAACTTTTAGAGTCCCTTCAACAATCTTTTAACAACAACCTTCTCATAGTCATCATTTGATTGAGGTTGTTCATCATTGGCAACTATATTTCTCAACAGCTCCAATTCCTTTCTACACATGTCATACATCATGATTATATTAATTGTCAGGTAAGGTAAAAATGTATGTATCATTTCAACAAAACATTTTCAGATATGTCCTAGCATATCCTTATGCACTTCTTCACATTATCATTAATGTTTCCATGAATGAAACACAAACAATTTTCAATTGTTTCTATAGTCTTGAAACCATTATCACTATGATGTCAAACACTTACCTGCATTAGTAAATCAATCTCTCGTACTGGACAAATACAATAAAAAATCAGGAAGGAGTAAAGGAACTCTTCCTTGGTGCAACTCTTCTACACAACCTTGAACATTCAATCCAACTGAAAAATTTCCAAGGACTCACTGCTTTACATAACACGACTCATCCAAGCCTATTCATTTAATCATACTCAGGGGGTTTATTTTCCTTTTACCAGTTGTACTGGTTTCCACAACTACTCTTTTTAGACCTACAACTCTGTAATAAATTCAGAGTTTTTTAAAGTGAGAAAATTATTCCCCCTTTCCCCTTATTTTCTTTTTCAATCTACTTATTATGGTGATCTTCCTAATCTTTTCCTTGAGAAGCCTTGGTTAGGCTCACCCTAACCCTTAGGATACATCAACATGATTTGATATTAATTTTTTTGTTCATAATGAATCACGAACCTATGCATTATGTACACTACCATTCAGATATCACAATGATCAACATTTGTTTGTTAGTCTTTCATTCTTGCATGATGTTTTACAATGTAAGCTGATATTCTTATATATATATATATATATATATGTCTGTATGTATATATATATATATATATATATACACACACATATAGTCTTTTATACATATACATATGCTTGTATCCCATTGCTCAATTCTCAGCAGAGATTAAGGTTGTGACTATATTCTCCCGACAGAGTGTTCACATAGTTCCTCCACATGGAACTCCTTCAACATGTAAATTACTTATTTCATATTCTTCACTATCCATGATAGCCTCAACCTTGAGTTAGTTCAATTGTTTATCAAATATTCCATAAGGAATAAAAACAAGCATCTTTGTTATGCATCCAAATTATTTATCCACACATATTCCTTGTTTTGTTAGCTTACATCCATGATGCACTTAACTACATGCATAATCATAAGCCTATGTGTATCTACCATAGGTATATTTTTCAACCATAGGTATATGATCATTCACGATTGTTCTTGTGCTGTCCTCAAACACATAATCATGTTTCCTTTTATCATGACAATAGAGCGTGCTTTCTCCTTTAATCTTTCATCTATTTATACTATCTTTTATTGAGGAAATGAAACACATTCCTCTCGATATATCATTAAAAATCAATCTTTCATGACTCTTCATAATAGGGTCAGCCATGCATCCATGGTATTCAATTAATCTTGGCAAGTGCAATGCTTTCCCCACATTTAACTCATCCAAGAAGTCATATCATGACTTTAGTATAGACATATCCTTACATCATACATGTGCATCACTTGCACATTTAATATCCTCATATATATTTGATCTTAATATCATTCTTCATATCAATGGACCTCACAAGGTATTAAACCCATGTACTCAAGCATATACACACATAGCCCAAACATTCACCATGCAAGAGAATTTCTTGCACCTTTTCCACATCATACATACACATGGACATATTAGAATTCCAGATCCTTCTCTGAAGGGTATTGTTTCCATCCTTATGACAAGCCTCATAGAGACACTCAACATTGAGCTTCCCTCTCAGTTGAGGTCTTGCAGTCATATTATTCTTTTAAGCATGTATACACATATATGTAGGTGCATATCTTGCACCTTTTTTACATTGATATTTTATTTTTAATATTAGTGTTCTTTAGTGAGAGATTGTAGTCACTCATAATACTAGTCTCACAATCATAATTCATACTAGTGTTTCCCCTTCTACATGAAAATATCAAGCAAGGGTCACCTTTTTCCTTTCTACAGTAAAAACCTTCCAGAAATCAGAATTTAGATGGGTAGTTATTGTGTCACTCAATCCAGTACGATAACCACTTCTAGTCTCTTCTTCATGCCTCAATTCAGTCTTGGTGAATAAATATTTACAAGGGAATCTCTTCCTAAACTCCCTCTTATAGCTATCTGATTATACCAAGCCATATCCATATGTATACCATCCACCTATGGAGTTCAATACGATCCATTGGTCATGCAAAGGTGTTTGACACCTCCTTCATGAGACCTTCCATTGGTCTCTCATAAATCCTTACAGTCCTATCGTATTAAGGCAATAGGCCGAAACATTACCAACTTTTCATTGTTGCTGTTAAATCTTGTTGTCATAAGGTCATCCTCATCTAAAAGATCCATTAGTAGACTAGACCTTACAACCCACCACATGATATAACATTCCTAAATTGCATGTTCAATATTTTTCCACATGCATTGTTATACATAGACATTCCCTTGAGTTAACATGGATATACACTCCATTAACACAACCATGAGATTTTGAAATTGCTCTTGTCGCTTCACTTCTACCTTTATGAAGGTTGTTCTCAATATATAGGGATCCTTTTCACTTTCTTATTGGGTTATTTCAACAACAATTTTCATTCATTACAAGTCAAGTGATTTGACCTTACCATTTCCATAAATCCTCTAATCGTGAGGGATCATACACATACACAAGGTTTAATCCTTTATTAAAGGAGTACTTATAATTTATATGGATCCTTTCAATCCATTCACATCCAAGTATTTCTATTAGTGGATGTCATCCTAATCCCAATCCTGTATGATTGGCTATCATATCCAAAAAGAAACGATAGGTTGCCTGTGATACAAACTAGCATGGTACAATCTCGTTCGGTAAAATCCCAACTAAATTTTAATCTACATCCTTCTACTCAAGGAACTTATGAAGAAAATTTATGTTAGAAAGTAATATTCTCAACAACCTCATCTTAGCCACGGTAACCTAATCTTATGACTGTACAACAATACGTACAATTGCAAGGTGATGCCAACTTCTTTATTTGGAAACATTAGCAAAATACAATGCAAATTTCTGAAATGTTGGGTATGTGTTATATGTTTTTCACGAGTAGTAGTTTTATAGCCCCTCTAGCAGGGGTTCGGGGGTAGCACCCCCGAGAAAAAAAATTTCCTCGAGAAATGTGTCATATTTTTGGGCGGTTTTTCGACACATGGTTTTTTGTCGATGGTTTTCTATTTCTGGTTAAGGAATTAGGGTTGTTGACTAATCCATGTCATTGAGTTAGGGTTTTGGATGTCGTTGGATCCTATATTTATATTGTATTGTAAACAATGTAACACTGTGAATAAATATAGAATATGATGGTATTCCTGGTTTGGGTTTCCAGGGGAAAAATATCTCTGTAATGTTTGTATTTCCCAGTGTATCTTTTATGTTCTTTTACTGAAAATTTATTTGCAGTAAATATTGTACAAGGTTAAAATCTACATTTGGTATCAGATCTTTGTTGGATTCAAGGGATGCCTTTTTGTTAAAGGGTTTGTCTTGGGATTGTGATAAGACTTGTTACAGTGGTATATCTGTGGTATTGATTTTTCAGGTGAAAATAAATGCCAAGCAACTCGAAGATGGAGATCGAGAAGTGTAACGGGAAAAGTTTTGAGATGTGAAAGATCAATATGGAAGATATGTTGGTGGACATAGATCAGTTGATTGTGGTATATCCAGGTACTGTACCTATAGAAACTTCAACAAATGACTGGAAAAAGTTGGATCAGAAGGCAAATAACACAATCTGACGGTGTCTCTCATATTCAGTATTACTGAATGTGTCAGAGGAAGCTACAACCAAGGATTTATGGGATAAGTTAGGGAAGTTTTATTGGTCTAAGTCCCTAGTAAATAAACTATTCTTGATAAATAAGTTGTATAACCTGAGGATGAGAGATGGAGACTCGATGGCACAACATTTGAATGCCTTCAATATTGTGGTAATTCAATTAGTATATGTGGAGATTAAAATTTCAGATGAAGATAAATGTATCAGTTTGTTGTGTTCTTTACAAGACTCGTAGGATAGTCTGGTTGTGGCCATAGGTAGTAATAAAAATTCCTTGAATTTTGATGAAGTAGTCTCATCCTTGTTGTTGGAGGAGATGAGACATAAGAATATGGAAGGACAGAGCACAAACACATTATTTTCAAGAGGACGTTCCCAGGAAATAAATAGATCTAAGTTCTCAAGTGGGAGATATAAGTCTAACGGTAGATCTAAATCTCGTGGAAAGTTTGTAAAGGTATGTTGGAGATGTGTAAAAGAAGGGCACTACAAGAAGAAGTGTAGATGCAAAGTTGAGAAAAAGAAGGGATCTGAAGAATCTCCTTCTACAGAAGAAAAGACCTCCAAGGAAGAAGGAGGGGATGTGTACTTGGCTTCTTCAAGAAAACATGTAGATCATGAGGAATGGTTGGTTGAATTAGGTGCATCCTTAAATATGACTCCCCACAGGGAGTGGCTCTGTGAATATGAAAGGTATGATGGAGGTAATGTTTTCCTAGGTGATGAATCAAAAAACAAAGTCATAGGTAGAGGAAAAGTCAAGTTGAGGCTCATAGATGGAAGGACTAGAACATTGTTTGGTGTTCTGCACATCCCATGTTTGGCTAGAAAGTTTATTTCTATAATAAAAATGCATGATGCAGGGGTAAAAACAATATTTGAAAAGGATACCCGCAGGATGGTTCGAGGAGAAATGGTGTTGTTGAAGGGAGTCTGATTTGGAACTCTATATAAGCTACAAGGAATCACTATTAGTGGTGGGTGTAATATTTCTATTGTTCTTGATATTGGAGTTGAAGAAGAATGAACTCCTACAGTCTCTGGAGAAAAGGTTATGTTGTGGCATCAAAGACTGGGGCATATCAGAGAGAAGGGTCTTCGACTACTACACAGTAAAGGTATGGTTGAAGGTATGTCTAACTTCTCTCTAGATTTTTATTTCTGTCAACATTGTGTATATGGGAAGCAAAATCGGGTAACATTCCATTATGCTGCAATGAGGGAAGAAGGAATTTTACAGCTAGTTCACAGTGATATTTTCGGACCTCTATCGGTCCCATCGTTGGGAAAATATGTGTACTATGTCTCATTTATATATGAATTGTTGAGCAATACTTGGATATATTTCCGCATGACGAAATCTGAAGTATTTCATAGGTTTAAATAGTTTAAGGTTCCTGTTGAGAATCAAACAGAGAAAAGAATTAAGGTGTTGAGGACATAAAATGGAAGAGAGATTTTCGGGAATGAATTTGAATAATTATGTAAGAAGTGTAGTATAGCAAGGTAGAAGACTACTCCATATACACCTCAATATAATGGAGTTGCAGAAAGGATGAACATGATGCTAATGGAAAAAACAAGGTGCATGCTCAGTGGTGTTGGGTTAGGACAAGAATTTTGGGCAGAGGTAGTGGGTATGGAATGCTACCTGGTCAACAAATCAGCCTCATAAACCCTATATGACAAGAATCCACAAGAGGTATTGATTGGTAAGAAACCTTCTCTCACACATCTCGAGGTATTTGGCTGTGATGCATATGTTCATGCTCGAAAGGAAAACATCAGTAAGCTAGATAAGAAGGATAAAAGGTGTATCTTTATTATATATAAATATGGTCTCAAAGGTTATAAGCTTTCGAACCCAGAAACTAAGAAGCTAGTGTATTGTCGAGATGTGGTATTTAGATAAATTAAGGATGATGTTAAACAGTAAGTCCTACTAGGGAAGAACCAAAGAAAATAGAGTTTGATTTAAAGGATGATGATTCAGACTCTATAGAAGAACATGAATCAGGAGAAGAAGATCCTCATGCTCCAGTATTGAGGAGATCGGTTCGAGAAATAAGGCTACCAGAAAGGTATACTCCATCTGATTTCCGTTAAATTTTTTCTTTTTCTATTACTGATGATGATTGTAGAACCGTCAGGGAGGAAGTGGATTCAGAGGATGGAAATATTTGGAAAAGGGCCATGGACGAAGAAATGGAATCTTTGGATAAGAATGAATCTTGGGATCTAGTGGAGTTTTCGAATGGAATAAATCCCATTGGAAACAAATGCGTATTTAAAAAGAAGTTGAATGCAAAAGGAAAAGTGGAGAAATAAAAATCTCGGTTAATAGCAAAGGATTATTCCTAAGTTGAGGGAATTGATTTTGGTGAGATTTTTTCTACTCTATAATGTTTTTGTTATCTATTGTTGCCGCATTTGATTTTGAGGTAGAACAGATGGATGTGAAGACAACATTCCTACATGGGGATATTGAAGAAGAAATATATATTAAGAAACCATAAGGTTATGCTGTGAAGGGAAAGAAGGAGTTGGTATGCAAGATGAAAAATTCTGTGTATGGCTTAAAACAATCACCAAGGATTTGGTATCAAAAATTTGATAGTTATATGCTAGGACTTGGCTTCACAAGAAGCAAAGAGGATCACTGTGTGTATTTTAAATTAATTGGTGATCATTTGATTTATTTGGTCTTGTATGTGGATGACATGTTGCTAATAGGAAACAACAAGGAGATTATCTAGGATGTGAAAAATAAGGTGTCCTCTAAATTTGACATGAAGGATGTCGATGCTTCAAATTTCATTTTGGGCATGGAAATTAATCGAAAAAAGAGGAAACTATGGTTAAATCAGTGAAAATATGTCGAGACAATATTGAAGAGGTTTAATATGCAGGAATGTAAACCGGTTAAGGTTACTATTCCTGTTGGTGTAAAGTTATCTGCAGATCAGTGTCCCAAGACACGGGAAGAGGAGGAGGACATGTCTTTTGTTCCATATGCGAGTGTAGTTGGTAGTTTGATGTATGCAATGGTCTGCACTAGACTAGACATTGCACATGTAGTGGGATTTTTGAGCAGGTATATGTTAAAAACATGGAAGGAGCATTGGACAACAATAAAAAGGGTTTTCAAGTATTTGTGTGGCACCACTAGCTATGGATTGTGCTACCAAGGAAGACTAAGATTGAATAGAGTGGTGGATATACATGGCTTTGTGGATGCAAACTGGGCTGTAGATCTGGATCGTAGGATATCTGCAAGTTGGTATGTGTTTAACCTGTTTGGAGGAGCAATAAGTTGGATGAGAAAAAGATAGGTTTTAGTGGAACTTTCAACTACAAAAGCTTAATACATGGCATCCACTCATGCAAGTAAGGAAGAAGTATGGTTACAAAGATTGTGTTCAGGTATTGGGTTGGCACAACAAGCTGTAAGGATAGATTGTGACAGTCAAAGTGCAATTTTTATGACTAAAAACCCAACTTATCATTCAAATAAAAAGTATATTGATATTCAATATCACTTTGTGAGAGACATGGTTGAAGAAAATAAGTATTGTTAATGAAGGTGGACACTTTGAAGAATGTTGCAGATTCATTAACAAAATTTGTGAGAACTGAGAAGTTCTCTTGGTGTAGAGGATCCATGGGCATTGTTTCCTAGATTGTTGATTATGTAACCTTGTAACCCCCTGTATGCAAAGAAAACAATAAGTGGGATAATTTTGGGTATGTGTTATATTCTTTTCCTCAGGAAACGTGTCGCATTTTTGGGTGGTTTTTCCGAACATGGTCTTTTGCAGATGGTTTTCTATTTTTGGTTAAGGAATTAGGGTTGTTGACTAATCCAGGTCATCAGGTTAGGGTTTTGGATGCCACTGGATCCTATATGTATATTGTATTGTAAACAATGTAACATTATGAATGAATATAGAATATACTGTTTTTCATAGTTTGGGTTTCGAGGGGAAAAAACTTTGTGTAATGTTTGTATTTTCCATTGTATATTTTATGTTCTTTTACTGAAAATATGTTTATAGTAAATATTATACAAGGTTAAAATATACAAAAAACATCTATCAACAACAACATGTGCCATTTCTCTCTTTGGTAAAGGTTTAACTAAGCCTCTTAGGAATGTTGTAAGATAGGGTGTTACCCCTTAAAGTCCTCTAAAAATATTTTTATATGACTTGTGCATGAGCCCAAGTAGGCCAAGTGTTGTTGGCATGCCCTGATACCAATTTGTAATACACCCAACCCCTAAAAACTCTTTTAAATGATGGGGCTTCATAATTTCATTTTCTTTAACTATCTCAAATGCTAATTTCGGGATGTCCATTCATTTCTGCTCATCATGATCTTTCCAACCACTATAGCCATGCTCCAACCCAAGATTTGGTTCATAAGTTACACCCTTTTGAAGTTATGAGAGCCTCATTGGTTAAAGGCCATGTGGCACCCATGTGGATCCACCTCACACGTATCGTCTCCAATTTCCTACATCCACGGTGGAAGTCCATCCACCACCCTATACCATGATGGGGCTCATTCCTCATTGAACACTTAAGTGAGGGGAGAGTTTGATGTTCAACACTTTGGGGATGAACGGCTCTTTCCCGTTCTAATCGCAAATCCTCTGGAGTCTCAAAGTCTTGGACTTCCGAAGTGTCCCCACTTACATGTGTTGTCATGGTATATGCAGAGACAGGTATAGGTGGGTCTGAAACTTCAACAAATTTAGTCTCAACGTTCCAGCCTCCTATTCTTCCCAAAGTCCCAAATTTATAAAGTCTTGGGTACTCCACCAACCTTCAGTTGAACATACGTGGGCCAGGGGGATGACATATGGTAGAGGCTAGTGGTGACATGTGTCCTCGTCAGGAGGTGACACATGCCACATTCTAATGGAATTTAGGGTCTGTGAGAATAAAAAATTAGGGTGACACATGGCATACAAGAAAGGGGTCCACATCGCCCTAGGTGATGTCAACATGCCACGTCACCTCAGACTCACAACCTTCCAAACCCTTCGATCTCAGGGTCAAGATGCATTCATGTAAATCTCAGAATCTATGGCCTCCATTACATCACAACTTCAGCCTTCGGGGGTTTGGCCATGTGGTCTCCAGTTTTTTCTCAAAGTAGGTCAACGCTGAACTAACCACCATCTAGATGAAACAATCATGAGTTGTCTAGAAGTCTCTTCATATCGACGACTCTCGTGACATTACGGTTTTAGTGTTCGGAGTTTTTGATGCTACAACAACTCCATTATCCCTAAGTGGGACTTTGCCGAAATAAAATACGTGAAAGCCTCCATTGGTTGATCGGATGATCAAGAAGGGTCCTCACCGAACCCCCTCGACCAAAGAATCGCAACATCTCACAAATTCGACATTTAGAGGTTTTAGGGTTGTAACCCCTTTGTTCTCCCAAAGAGGTCAATGGTGGACTGTCTACTATGTATATCTAATGGTTGGGATCGTTCCCAGTCGTCCTCAAATCTACGACCCGCTTCACTTCGCGACTCTAGAATTCAGGGTTTTTGACAGTTGTGAAGTTGTGGATTCCTAGAGTTTCGAACTCCTAGAACCCTAAATATAATAAGAACTTAGCACCATTTAGACTAGCGCAATGTTCCCAGATATTAGTTATATGGGTCCTCCGAAAATCCTCGTTGGCAACACTCTTAACTATTTTGCAGGAAATTTGTTTAGGTCGTGGGCATGAGCCCTTTGTCACATAGGTGAAAGGTCTGAAGGGTACGACCCTTGGTTTCATTATACAAGCATTATACATCACTAGATTGCAAATACTTCAAATGAGGTGCGGGAATAATCCTCACTCTTCTCCCAAGATTTTAGAACTTAGAGAGTTCTTAATCCCTGCACATATTGCCAAGGTTCTACACACCTTCGCACGACTTGTCCGGATCTTAACAGACCCCTTCCTCAGGAGATCCAAATGACTGGAAGTGTAAATATGCACACATTAAAATTGGGCCTATGGTTAGTAAAATCACATTTATTTTCCTTTAATTCGAGCCACTACAAGAGGCTCTAACACCTACGTATACAAATCATATTCGACCATATAGGTCCTTAATTGTTGAGATACATGACCAAGATAAATGAAGTGAAATACAATCAAGTCATCAAACAAACATGCACATCCTTGAAACATTCACAGGGTATTCAACCTTATTTTACTGTCACAATTCAGTTTCGTAGGTTATGGGAATACTTATCTATTGCAAGATGCATCCAACCAATTGATTGTGGGCGTCGACCTTTCCACCTAACCATAGGATCAGAGGCATTCAATCTTAGAACTCTAACCACCCTCGTGCTAAGCCATGATATCTCTAAGGAATATATGCAATTACTCATAGACCTTCTCTATGTCACAACGTCCCTGCGAGGTTTATTAGATACTTACTCAACATCAAGCTCATGACCTTCCTCTTTTCTTCTACATATTTGGGTCGCACGTTCTCTCTGTGCATGCGCTCTTGTCTGGTGTCCCTCCTACTCTCTGTAAAGTCTCATGCATGTGCCTCTTCCTCATTGTGTCTCCTCTCCTATCTGGCTTCACCTATATTATTTTTTCATGCCTTTCCTAGGATGGTTCTTGACCTATCTTGTTCCTTTTGTCAGAAGGAAACTCAGGTCAACCTAGGTCTGCAGGAATCTCTAGTACGTCAGGCTAAGAACCTCATGTCTCCTCAGCCAGACCATGCTTCTATTCAGGGAGGTGGTTGATTATTCAACCACCAGTCCTCCCTGCATTAATTGATTCCACTCCTTGGGATCCAGAGGGGGTTTATTATTCCCAACAAGGGGAAAATTGGGGTCATTTAACATAATGAACCCTCTCTTATATTTTTCCCATTCTTTCCTCTTGTAATATCATGGCCAATACTTCAAGGCTTCACCCCCACAGTCAGGTATTGACAATTAAAAAAATAATACATTTACATTGTTCCCATGCCATAACATGGTGATCATGATTAATGATTAATTACAAGCTGGGGGAAACATGAGTGTTACACCTTTCAGTGCTCCTTTTAACCAGACCTCCAAATTTCTTAAAACTATTGAAGACATAATATTTCTTTTAAGTAAATAGATCCACACCTTTCTAGAGTAATCATCTATAAATTTTACAAATATGACGATCCTACAAAATAAATTGTATGGGATGGTCCCTAAACATTTGACTGAATTAAATAAGGATACCTTTACTTATATGTCTTCATGTTTTAAACTTTTGTCTACACTGTTTTCAAAAAACAAAATTCTTTTAGAAAGTCAAATGAAGAGATTTTAAGCTTGAATGTAACTTACAATATACAAGTACCTTAAGCCCTTTCTCTCTCATATGACGCAAACATTGATTCCATAAACAGGTAGAGTCACTTCCACCTTCATATACTATCGATGCTTGATCTATTTCAACACTTCCTTCAATCTTATAAATATTCCTGATCCTTTTATCCTTCATAACTACTAAGATTCCTTTGGACACCTTCGGTACTCCACCTTGAACTGTAGATTTATAACCTCGAAAATCTAGAGATCCCGAAAATATTAAGTTTTTCTAAGTTCGGGTACATGGCTCATATCTGATAATGTTCTTACAATACCATCATACACTTTAACCCTGATACTACTAATCCCAATAATTTTACAAGAAATATCATTTCCCATAAAAATAACATCGCCATCTATAGATTGGTAAGTTGAGAACCAATTCCTATGAAGATAGATATGATGAGAAGCACCAGAGTTTATAAACCAATCCTAATGTTGTCTTGAAACACTACAAGTGAATAATACCTCATCAACCATACCTTAACCTGAACTTTTTGCAGCTGAATTCACTTCCTTTGTGGAGTCATCTTTGGATGCTTGTTGTCTTTTCCAACAATCCTTCTTGAGATGCACATATTTTCTATAGAAAAAACATTTTAGCTTATCCTTCTTTTCTTTTGACTTAGATCTTGTTGTACCTCTCTGATTCTTCCCTCTTTCTTTAGATCGACCTCTAGCCACCATTTCCTCTGATGTTGAGGTTTCTTGATTGGATTTTCTACTCCTCTCTTCAATATAGAGCTCTCACAACAATATCATAATCAATGGTGTCTTTTGTGCCAAACCTCATAGATGTGACTAAATGATCCCAAGATTTAGGTAATGAAAACAATAGCATAACTTCTTTGTCTTCACCTTCATATTTTACTTCCATACTAGATAATTGACAAACCAAAGTATTGAAAAAATTTAAATGATCGACAATTTTTGTACCTTCTTTTATCTGTAATTTATAGAACTTCCTCTTCAACAAGATTTTGTTCATCAATAACTTTTTCATATAAATAATTTTGAGATTATTCCATAAACCTGTTATTGTCTCCTCTCAAACGATATTAAACAAAACTTCATCTATCTTCCTCGTATGTCATGCTTGTTGGTTTCTTTGTCTTTCCCGCCAATGCCTTTTGCAATCCTTGTACAAGCAAATACCACATCTTGAACATCCATCGCTCCAAGTTATTTTTGACATTGAATTTCTCCAACTTTAAACTGTATACTTTTTCCATTAACAAAAACCACCAAACAATAAACGACTTATAAAACCAAGATTTTTATTACGAAGAAACAACATTATATTTTATATTATTTTATTACGAAGAAACAACATTATATTTTATATTAAATTTCAATCGCAAAATATTAATTAAAAGGCTTAAGATAAAACACAAATATTTAATATATATACCATTAAACCTTTTACTAAAACAAAAAGGGTCCACCTCTTAAATAAACAATGTTATATGACATCCACCCATTTATAAAAGCGATCGTTGAAAAATTTAAAACGAAAAAAAAACATTCCTTCA
This sequence comes from Picea sitchensis, assembly GCA_010110895.2. NCBI lineage: Eukaryota > Viridiplantae > Streptophyta > Pinopsida > Pinales > Pinaceae > Picea > Picea sitchensis. The sequence continues at coordinate 13,203 of SNQJ01S0146600.1, forward strand.
TAACCTTCCTACCTCGTGTCAACCTTTGGAAGGTTATCATACCTCGTCTCAACCTTTAGAAGACTTTATACCTCGTGCTCCAAACATTCGAAGACTTTCATACAGACTCCCCTCGCTATGCGTAGTGGGCGATGATCATACGATTATCGCTATTATCGCACCTACTGAACTAGCTCAGGGGTGATGATCCCCAATTATCACGCCTCCCAAAGGGTTGAGGGAGCTCACAAAAACATAACAATGGATGGTAAATATAGCTCACAAAATCCCACTCTTAACATGGTTGCAGACCCTGTTCCAACTTGTTTTCGGGTTCACTATTTAGAGAAACAAAGAGAATGATATTGATTAGTACACATTCACCGACAATGTAATAATAATAATAACAATAACATTACAACATTACATTTTATATGGCTTAGCCTCAACTACTTTCTTGTTGGGTTCTTCATTGATCTTTACGTGTGTTCTATTTTGTATAAACTAAATAATTCGATAATTATTATTTTTTATCAATAATGATTAACTTTGTGATTAATTTCTTAAAAGATCTTAAATCTACAATCCAATTAAAAATGACGGCTCTACATTACCTTCTACTTTATATAAATTAAATAAATAACAATTATTTTTCCTAATAACCACTGTGCACCGATTTGTTAAGTATCCAGCCTCATCTTTGATGAAAAAAATCTTCTACTTCATATAAATTAAGTAAATGATAATTATTTTTCCTCAACAACCACAGTGCGCCCATTTTAAATATGATTTGTTAAGTATTCAACTTCATCTTTGTTGAAAGAAAATTAAGCGTTGACCCACATGCAAATATAAACACCGCATACCATCGAACAAACCACCATCAGTGAGAAAGAAAATGCACAGTTCTCTTAAGGAAAAGCATAACTAATTGCAAGGGACTCAGAAGATAGAAGATATATCATAATATGAGGGTCTCCTAACTTTAAATTTTTTAAAGAGGTGGAAAAATAAGATTAAAAAAAGGGTGAAGCAAGTGGTAAAGTAAATGCTTGCGACTGTCTTGAATTCAACTAGTTGTTTTAAGTAGCCGTATGACTAGCACAGACGCTAACTTGCAGTTGAGAATGCCTAAAGGTATTGGCTGAGAACCCCTGCATTCAATATAAGATGTCTATGGTAATTTGTCTGTGGTAATATGAAACATTTGGTTGCATTAGGTTGATAAATGGAATGTGGAAATTACATATTCTTACAGTCATTTTTTAATGTGATTAGGAAAATGTTAAAAAGTAAACATGTTAACGGATGCCTTGATAAATGCAAGAAAGTTATGAACAATAAATCTGACCCATTGATTTTGGAGGACCACTAAGAATATGCCAACATCTTCAATGCATAGCCATCAGATTAGGGTTTAAAGTTAAATAAGGTTAAAAGATCATTAATTATTCCCATTGTCAATAGGTATACGCCTTTCGCCATAAATACGCCTTTCGACATAAATATAGTCGTCGAATTATGGAAACAATTTTGTTTGTATCAAAAAGAAAATTAATCATATTATCGACACATTAAAAGTAACTTGGAGTAAATAGAGAAAGATTTATAATAAAAATATATTGAACTTATAAAATAATTATAAACAAAGAAGCATACAGAAAATTAAAAAGGTTTTTTTTAATGGAGCAAATCATTGTTTTCAAAATTAGAAAGGTTTTTTTAATGAAGCAAATCATTGTTCATTTTGTTATGTTCTTTTATTTTATAAAGCATCTTTTATAAAGTATGTACAAAAATACAAATAGCATTAGTTATAGAATAATGAATATAATTCAGAAACAACTATAATTCTAAAACACAAGATTGCAATTAGATTTGTTTACATATTTCATATACAAATTGAAAAGGATCCTAGTTATATAGATGATATAACTCTAGTTATATAGATGATATAACTGGCAATATCTTAACAATACTTGAGTTAGCAATCAAAACTATCAAAATTTAATACCAACCTTCCCTATGTCAAACAAATTTTCTTCCTTCTCATCATGCATTACTTAAAAAATCTGTTATGTATTCCCAAGTCCTAACCTTGAATATAGTTATCTCACTAGACTTTACCACCTCTTTAATGTAGTGAAAATTCACATTGATAGACTTTTTCTATGGAGGAAACTTGGTATTATTTCCCAAAGAAGAACTACTACATTAGGATTGGGATACAATGTCTAACAATGATATGTGGAGTTCATGGTAATATTGATTGGGACGTTGAGAATTGATGTAAATGATTAAGAACTACTTGTTTTTTAATTTTATAACCCTGATAAACAATGGTAATCCAACATACGACCCTCTTTTATGTCAGAATAATGATGCCCCTCTTTAAGATAGGCCTTCTCTTAAGATTAGTAGATTGTCTAGTTCATTTGGAAACATTGGAAACCTTTTTTCCATTGGTGAAGTTCACACTAATGCCAATGTCCTTAATAGCTCCAAAGGGAATGCAAAGGGAGACAATGGTCATGGGAATTTTTTGGGTTTCGATGGCAGTAACTATGGGCATGAAAGAATAATGAAATGAAATAGCAAATATGATTCTATTTATAGAAGAAAGATCCAGTTCATTGGGAAGAGTATGTTGTTTAATCGACTATGCCCAGTATTTATCCATAGGATGTGAAGAATGCAATAAATGATCAATACAAAAATGGCCATTTTGTAGAGGCATTGGATCAACATGTTAGGGCTATGTCATTGTCTCCCTAGAATGAAGAATGCAGTGAATGATGAATACAAAAACGACCATTTTGTAGAGGCATTGGCTCAACATGATAGAGGAATCTCATTGTCTCCGAAGAATGCATGTTATAGACATAACAAAGATGCCAAAATCCCTTAGGTTGGTCGATTTGATGAAGCATTATCAAAACCAAGATGCAATTAAACTGCATACTTGTTATGCCTAGGATCACCACACACTTTCATCTCTCATATCAGGTAAGTTTGTCATATCAATATTGATTAAATTTTTTATTCTCAATGTGGGAGAAGATTTTCCATTGACCAAGTCATATCCCATAGGACTATCCAAAAGATCAACGTCCTTGGGTTTGATCTAATGGTTAATTGTGAATGAAATCAATGCAATTTAGAGCAGGTAGAGAATTTTTGAAAGGACATTCAATCTATCAAGTCAACATTTGGATAGGGAGAGTACTAAAATGGTACAAAATCTAAGGAAAGTCGATTCAGTTGGAGAAGTCAATGGAATATTGGAATGTAGATTTTATAATTCAATCGAACTACACTAAGGATCCTCTTAGGCGAGCCACAACTAATAGTAAGGTACATCAACAACCCAAACCTTTTCCTATCTTCTCATCTCTCATGTATATAGAGTAATCAATATCGTAGAAAGGAGTTTTCTTTTTTTATATATTTTCATTGTTGTTGTTGTGGTGATCAACATCGATTTACGATGATTGGAATCTTGAGAAATGGGAGGAGTCTCTAAGGAACTATGAGATTTCGAGGACGTGATATCTAAGGAATATAAAAGTGTTGCAGTCTCATTTTTATGTGCAAGTGGAACATAGGAAATATCATGGGAAACAAATTTACAATATTATGAAGTTTTGAGGGGAAGTAAAGGTGGTCTCTAGAGATTATTAACTCAGTGGTGCCATTAATTCAACTAGTTCGAAATGCATTCCTACAAGACATTTATTCTTTGTATATTTTCTTTGTGTCATTTTAGTTTTTCACGTTTTTCAGAGCATGAGATGAAAAAATAATTGTAATGCCCCATATTTCGGCCTTAGGTAGTTAGAACTCTGATTTTTCTCATCTTAGTAATTCATTGCTTAGCAACTATTGGACTCAATAATGTTGATATAGACATGTGACAAGTGTACATCTGGACTTATTTATATGTTTCATAATATTATTTTTATTATTATATGTTCATGATGATGATCGTTATGTGATTTGGCTAAACATGCAAATTTAATTGTGGAATTTTAGTGCAATGGATACAATGTAAAATTATGTCATGGATGTATAATAGATGTGAGGCATGTTGTAAATAAGCATACATTACCTAATTGAATGTCAATACAAATATGGATGATCATATGAAATTTGTGGTTTATATGCATGGATACGATTATTGGTGAACTAACCTAGAGGTTGAGAAACTATGTAATAACCAAATCACTATAGTGTTCAGGTAACCTAGATGTCGTAGACATAAAAAAGATAGTGTATGCTATAAGTTGTACATATGATTTAATTTATGATTTCAAGTATTGATATCATTTATGGAAAGTGTCACTTTGACAAGATGCACAACTTTCCCAGAGTGGTTGTTTGATGATGTGACTCTAAGAACAATAGTTGCATAATATGGTTTGATGTAGGGCATTGAATCTAGTTCTATGAGGAGGGGTGGAGGTATTGCCAACCGTTTATACTCTAAAACCTAGAGTCATGGGAGGACTGTGTGAAGTCACGCTCCCCTAGATGTGTGATGACGACTGCTAGTTTCTTGTTAGGGAAGCTTGGTCGAGATGTATGACACTTTCACTTATGGGTTCTAACTGGAGTTAGGTCAATATAGTTGACGCTCCAACTTAGTCCAACAGAGGAAAGGATAGGATGGAAGATGGAAGTAGCTTAAGAAGGAAGGATGATTCAATGTTAGTTGAGAATATCGATTGAGGATTAGAGATGCCAAATTGTTTATTCACTTGGTTCCTACCATGTTTAAAACCCTCTTTTGATTTCCTATTGATATTTTAAGTGCGATAATGAGTTATTGAGGAGTTGGTGTAATTTTTTTCATTAAGATTATTAAATGATGCATTACTTGATTTGTTTTCCTACATGTCTTGGTTTGATCATATAGGCACTATGCACTAGAGGAAATGGTTGTTTATCATTAGTACATGCATGAGATATGTGTCTGCTAGATATGCACATATACCCTACACATTTACACTAGTATAATTAATTAATGTATTAATTTTTAATCTAGGTTATTAACTATTTAATTAAATTTTTATTGATTATGTAAATTATATTGCATACAAAATATCTAGAAGCATTAAATACCTTCTTTGACTTTGATTGATGGTTGGTATGATGAATTAAATGTGCATGGTGAGTTTTTATGTACATTTTGGAGAAAATTGTCAAATTGCACTTATTATCTAGCATGAGAAGAAAAACTTTTCATTTTATTTATTGTTGTTTAATGCAATCTATTTATATTTTAGTTTTATTTTAATCTTTTCCCAAAAATCTAGATAAGGGAGGTTGATGGATACTAATGAGGGTGGTTGAGGAGACTTGTGGAAGGGTGTATGGAAACATGATAAATAGGGATAATAAGTGGTGAGGAAGGGGATGGGGAGGTTTGAGCATGATGAGAGGTTGTGAAATCTTTGGAAGATATATTTCTTATGATGGTTTTCTTTGAGCATTTGTTCTTTGTTTTTCTTGGATTCACGGGCACGGAGGGCCAATAAAGAGAAAGGTTTCTTCGAGATATGAAGTCAGCTAGGATCCTAGTTGGCTAGGAGGATTTTTTTGTTTCACTCTAGGAAAGAGGGAAAATAATGGTTGGAAGCATATTCCTACTACTAGCAAAGATACATTGCAGTTGATGATCTTCAACAAACCATGGAGGAGGTATTTTCATTGGTATTTTGTTGTACTTTTGTTTTAAGTTTTAAATGTTAGAGTTAACATATTATTTAATTCATCATGTTATTTATAGTTATCATTGAGAAAATGTAAAAGAGTTGTAGAAATCAAAATCAATGAAATTATGTTAGATCAAAGTTGTTAATGTATATGTATTTAATAAGTGATTAATTTCCTAACATCCTATATGGGTGTTAAACTAATTCAACAACTTATTGTATATGTGTATGGATATGGAAGCCTAGAAATGGTTCATTTTAACATGAGATGAAATGACCGATGCAAGGTGATTTCTCCATTTTTTATCAACCACGTGGAACATTCCCGTCCATGAACTTTTTAAAGGTACTCACAACAAGAATGTTGTAGGTTAAAAACTTTGCCACATATTTTATTTTCTTCCTAAATATATCCACTATAAAATTATTTATGGACTTGTTGGTTAAGTGATGATTTTGTTTTGGATAGAGTTCACAATTTAAGTTTCTATCCCTTTAATGTTGACCTACACATCTAGAGTTTTGAATGAGATCACCTTAATCCAACCTTATATGTGGAATTTATTCCTTTGGTAAGTTGGCCTATGCCTTGGATCACCATGGTATTGAGTGGATGCCACCTCAACTCCCATTACTCACACATGTGGAACTAGTCACACACAAAATTTCTAGAATATTCTAAAGGGTCCAAAACCATAAACCTAATTGGGAGTGGACACATGCAAGAATGTTAATTAAAAACCCTACACAACCATTAGAACATGTTCAATAATGGGCCACTAGAAAAGGAAGGGGTTCCATTCCATTTTCATTCTTATGGTATCTATTGATTATTGCATATTTGAGTAGAGAAAAGGATTTGGACATTGTGAGAAAAATAGAAGAAGTAGAAGACCTGGTAGTGTCCATACAAGCCATAACATATATGGAAACTCTATATCGAGTTCATTTTTATTTATATTTTCATTTTACAAATGAGAATAAAATATCAATGCATAGTCTTCACCTTTGGGTTATGTTTTTTCTAATGTACATCAAAATTACCAAAATAAAAATAAAAAAAATGTTAGGTGCATTAACACTTCTTGGCTTTCCCTATTTATTCCACATAACTTAATTATCATCTCACTAACACTATAATATAATATTTTTATTATGGCATCTCTTTGGGCTATAGACTACATATACCATTAATGGTACAATTCTTATCATTGTAGGTTTATATGAGTTATTACCAAGGGATCTATCTTTAATAAAAAACTCAACACCTTATACTTTGTATCCAATACATCAGTACTTAAATCTTACCCAAATATAACCCCATATATGGCGTCCTTATTTATACCCTTATATAACATGTATAAATATTATTTGATTTATCATATGATATAAAATATTTACCCTCTATATATATAAATATATCATACCTATATATATATATATAGCCATACACGATAGCCTTATTCTTTTAAAATCGTATGGATAAGGTATTACATTCATTACATGAAATTCCTTAACGTTACTAACATACAAAAGTGTGAACATATAATACAGTCCTTACCCCTACTATGTACATATTATAACCATTGTACACGAAGGTCGTATCTCATCAATTTTTCTTTTAAAAACTTAACAAGGTAACTACCAAATAGTACATGCCAGTTGTGATGCAAAGGTTTGCTTAGTGCACAAGTGTTTAACGTTTATAAGGTTGACTTCTAGCTAGTCATGATAGGTCGTAGCCCTAAATCCTCATAGAGAACTTAACCCACCCTTAAACCCTAACTAAACAACGTGAAAACACACCTGACTTGGTGACATGGCCCAACATTGAATGCATTTTGGTGAGCTATGTTAATGTCGATATCAAGTCTGTCTATAATCACATTAACCATCTGGTCAAACAATTAAGAGTGGTCCTGTAATGTACTGGGTAGTTAGGTGAATGTGCCCAATGCAGGCTCACCATGTTCGTTTAATCCCATGGCCAGGGTACTGCGAGAATCCTATCACTATTACTCTGCACTATGAAGATTTCTAGGTGACTATTGTATTGTTTCTCCTTTGGCTCTGTTTATTTTGCGAAAAATGGCCTAGTGTTAACCGTGTAATGTTTTTCTCTAGATGTATGACTGACGACCTGGAGTAGCCTTGCTCTGAGTAACAACAAAATGAGGCGCACAACCATCTGGTCTTCTTTCTGTACAAGGTAACCCAAAAATATTTATCACCTGTTTTATTCTATAATAAGAAGTGGACAGTTTATATTGGGAGTCATGTTCGTAATCACCTATGTAAGTGTCCCCTTTCGGGCTCTCGGATTTGAAGTTCTTTCCCTTTTCCTTCACTTAATCTCTGAATATCTACTACATGCTTGTTGTGTGTGGTATATCCCCATTGGGTAAATCATGGTGAGTTACGATATGGTAGGGTTAGCATTCCCAATGAGTGTAAACACCCTCTACTCATAGTTTTTCATTTAGAATCCGTCTGAAGCTTATGCGGGGTGATTTAATATTCTGGTTTGAGATTTAATATCTGTAATATTTAAGTAAAGGTCCACATGCATGTTGTTAGGCCGTGACCTCATCCTTCTTTTTATCGTTTATACTGTATTTTTATTAAGTTATTCATGCCATAAATATCACCCGAGCTTCCGTGGTTAAATATTTCTATGTGTTTCTACAACAACTCTTAATTTAATTTCCTTTAAACCAAGCAGTGTGGTGGGTGTTTTTCGTAATTTATCTAATGTAACATCCTGCTCTGGCGCATTGTGACGCAACCTGCCCCTCACCCAGCAAGCCGCTCCCACCAGGACCTTCTTCAAGCACGGGCCCGAAGAGTCTGAGCTCTTCCAACTCCCCTCGGGAGTCACGAGTCACCCACAATAATCGATGGCTCCCATTGATTTCGGGAAATCGCTGGTCGCGACCTCAATGAGCGCAGAACTCTTGGCTCGACAAACACCGAATCCCGATATGCCGATACGCGACGACTCTTAGTTCCTCCTGCGCCTCTGGTTTAACACCCGCGCAGCTTCTCCACGATCTAACGATCCTCGGGATTTCGCAGAACTTCACGGGGATTTCCAGCCGTCGATTCTCTTCCTCTTGAGAACTCTTCCTAGACGTGGAAATCCAACGGGTAGATCCTCTTCTCCGTTGATCCGACGGTTGCTGTGCTCCCTCAAGCTTCCTTGAGTTTTCTTCCCAGACTTGGAAGAATTCTTTGTTCCCAAAGGCTTGGAACTTTGCGTCCTTTCGGCCCTGCGAACCCCTCGACTTGAGTCTCGCCTGTGCGTATGAAAACGCTATCCTTCCAGAGCTTCTGCCCTTTGAATCATCACGAGATTCTTTGACTCCTGCACTCCTGCAGAGTTTTCGCGCGCAAAGCGCTATCTGTCCTGAGCTTCCACAAATACTCAGACCCCCTTGAGGGATTTTCTCTTCCTTCTTCTCCCTCAGATGGAGAATATCAATGCCTTCCTATCCCCTTGCTCAAGCAACCTCTGTGTTGAGTCTTTCTGGGTATTCAACAACCCAATATAGGTCCCTCAGTGGACTCTACTCCCTTCAGATGATAGAACTCAAAGAGTTCCCTTCACCTCGTGTCTGTCTACAACCTTCCTCAATGCCCTCCTGGCGGAGTCTCTGCTCCCACAGAACATTCAGTAGTTCTGGGTCCCTATGCACCTTTTGCACCTGCTCAATGCCCTCCTAGCAGAGCCTCTCAGAATCCTCAGTGATTCTGGTATTCCCTTAAGAACTCACAGCAGAGTTATTTCTCTCTGTACACCACTGTATACACGCTCAATGCCCTCTTGGCAGAGCCTCTCACAGAATCCTTAGTGATTTCGTTAGCAACTGTGTCTCAGCTACACAGCCTTGCCTCTTGAGGTGTTCAGTAACCCCAAAAGTCCTTCTTCTGTATGAGTTGTTGACTTCAGTGCTTGTGCTCTCAGCACGTCTTTGTCTAACTCCTCTGAGTTCAGAATGCAACTCTATGCACGGCCATCAGAACCTCAACGTTCTGTCACACCCACCTGGTGTGAAGCCTCAAAGACCCTCAACCTGAAATCAACTCAACTCCCTGCAAATGCATGATAACAACATACAATTGCAGCATATAATGAACACACACATACAGACATGCATATAATGACAGAAAATGCAAGAAAAACTGCTCTGTATTAATAATGGCAAATGCCTGTATATTTTACAAGGTGTTCCCGAGCTCTCCCTCGGCTCTCCTGCTCTACCATTCTAATTACAAAATGAGATATGAAATCTCTTTTTTTCCTGAGAGCCTATTCCTCCAGGTTCACCTATTCTATTAAATTACATTCAATTACAATGAATGGGCTGTCTAGTCCATGATCGGATCTAGATCTCAGCCAATCTATAATAAATGCCTATCTTATCTACAGCCTGCGCAAAGGCATGGAATTCATGGCTCACCAGCCTAAGACATTAAATTACATTGAATTTCAAATTCAAAATGAGGCTGCGCCTCCCTTTCAGCCCTGAATGAGTGCGTGCTGACGTGGCTGACTGGCTGGCATGGAGAGATGCTCCTGCATCATACTCCACAACTGCAAAAATTATGAGCTCCTGCTCATGAGCTTCCCCTGTAATTGTTGGAATCCACCTGGGTCCCAAACAAGTCTTTGGAGCTTTTCACTTGCTCCATTCTGCTGCTGCTGCTTCCGCTGCGCTGCTGCTGCTGTCTTTCCTCTACCCAGCTTCTCCTCATTGGTAGTCTGCGCTGATTTCAACATCAGCTCCATGATCTCCTTGATCACTTCATCCAACTGCTCCAGTGGCTGGTTTTTATTTTGCAGTCTCCACAGCTGCAAAAAATTTTGGCCATTGGGAAGATCATCACGATCTCCCACGCCTTCATCTATTTCCAACTTCATCTGTTGGATGTGCACGCCCTGCACTTTTACCCTTTCCTCCAGGGCTTCCATCTGTTCCCACAGATCAGCCA